>OMNM01001466.1:0-13144 GCA_900302745.1 Parablennius parvicornis
TTGAACAAACAAATGCCACACTCTTAAGTATATAAAAACATTTGTTTGTGGGAAATGGTTTGTGTCTCGTCGTTTAGCTTGCGGCATGCAGCTGCACTAGTCGTCCAGTAGATAGAAGTAGTGAGCTATAATTTAGGTTTGAAAGACAAATGGTCATACAATTTATTGACGTTCCTGATAATGTGCTGATGCTTTTCAATTCGGTTTTCATTCAAAAGGAAATGAACAGTGAAAAATCATGAGGATCTTTCAGATTCCAAAACAAAAGAGGACAAAGGAGAAAATGGAGACCATCCAGGATGTTTGTAACATCTTTACAACGGGCGTGTGCGCAAATAAATCATTTAACCAAATAAAGTCAAAAGATGACGACAACTGCCTTTTTTCTTGAAGTGCATTTTGATGTGTATTTGGACAACTACTCAAATATATGGGTTCTTTTTTTCCTGTGTAAAATAAAAAGCAATCACATACAATAGTTTGCTTTATTTTAATCAAATCACAAATCAGTAATATGCATAACAAGCATATAAAAACAACAGCACCCAAAGAAATATCAAGGTGTACACAGATGCTTGACATTTATTTAAAAAAAGAAAGCATTCATATTTACACAAGTACTTTTCTCTGTCAGATCACAGTTTAAGAGGTGTCAGTGTCGTTCAGCCCTATGAAATAATGGCCACAAACTGACTTCCTAACTTTCAGACCACAACTATCTAAAACAACCAAGTTTCACTCTGTACTCCAGTGGATTCTTAAAATCAAGTTCCTTTGAATCTGATAAGCATAAGAAATAAAGACCCTGTCAGAAATTGTGAAAGACAAAAACAACAAAGTCTTCCGCTGCCAAAAGGTGTACAATATCTGACTAACCTCATTGAAAAACACAAACCCTTTTTTGTTTAGTAGATAAAACATTTTTTGATAGCTGCTAAGTGTTGTGCTGAGAGCGCTGATCATGTGATATGAAGGTTAGAAAAAAGGACATCAGTCATGCAAAGTGCTACTTGTTCCCAGGAAGTGAGGCTCAAAGAGTTATAAAGTCATTATAATCTCTTGCAAAGGACAAATAAGTATACTATCTCAACAAATCCTACAAACTAGGAATAACAGACATGATTATTGCCTGAGCACTGCAATTCAGATAGAGTGAGATATTTTCATTGACGAAACACTACAAATAAAGATAGCATCATACACAATCACCATCACCCAGTGGCAAACAGACATTCTGCAACATTGGTAATATTTCTAGTGACGAGAGATCCAGTTATATATCTAGTAGCAAATGCTTTTGGTTCACATTTTTCATATACAGGTGAAACAGTATGTATGCTTTTTCCCCCCGGTGTACTTTACAATAGTGTCATCAAAAATTTAAACATTAGTAGACATGCACTTTGCTAATCATCCTTAACAATCCATGATAATCTGCTAAAATTATGCTAGTCTTTTCAACAGCATCCATCAAAAATCCCAATAATTTTGGGGGATATATATTTTTTCATCAAAAAGAAAACTCTGAAACCATCCCACTGGATGTACAATACTATACACTTTTTCATGTATTTGCTTTAAATTACTTATCAACTATTTTATTTTTCAGTAGTAACAAATTCATCAGAATAAAAATGCCACAGACAGTTTGGACACATTTAATTATATTAAAAGTTATAGAGGAAGTAGGATTCTTATTGTCTTTTGGAGTTTTGTCACGTGTAGAAAAAAACATATCTCTCTGAACACCATAACATGGCTCAAAATCATGCAAATCTGTAAAATTAGCGCAATCGCACGCATGCACACACACACACACTTTTTCCTGAAACTCCCACACGCTGACCAATGAGATAAGGAAGTGAGGAGACAGACATTCCTACTCAGGCAAAAGCTACAATCATTGCTTGGGACGAATAAAAGACACATTTTTGATACATAAAAATTTCTCTCCAATTACCAGCACCTAATCACTATCACCTTAATAAAAACACAATAGTTTTGTACCCGGATGATATTTATATGGCACCTTGTGTGAATGTTAGGTCTGAAATGGAGCTGATGTTTTCTGCTTGGTATCAGCATAAAATGTTTTTGTTTTTTTCTCTCTTCTGCGTTCGTCATCACTTGGAAATGTTTACTGTGGAAGCTCAGGTGAATGACCTCAATCAGCCACAGTAATTAAAGATTATACGTGATAATAAATTGCATGCAAGAGCAAAAGTACAATTCAGCATGACGTTCGTCAAACAGGGAAGTGTTGATTTCTTTCCAGTAAGCTGATTAATTAGTGTGGCTTTTCCTGCAGAGAAAAGAACAGGGGGGGAAAAAAAAGACAGCTTTGATGAGTATTCATGCTCAGTGTCATTTGTGATGATTAGCTTGATTATCACAAGAAAACTGTCTTTAGGAGCATCATAATTACCTTGGGCCACGCTGTGTTTACATTATTTATCCGTCTTCTGAGGATCACCTGAAAACACATTTCAAATCTATAACTTTCAGAGGAAGAAAGTAATGAAACAAGGTTATAGTGTGGTGCATTGACGAGGAAGTGAAATAATTACTACCGGACCACAGGACACTTATTAATTTGAGGTACGTTGCCTCAGTGTTTCAACTATAAAATCCAACAATAATTATAAACAAAAAGAAGTATAATAATATTGCCCCCAACAAGCATTTTAAGTCATTTCATCTCCTGATGTACGCGAGTCATGGTAATGGTTTGTCATTTATCTGCAGGTTTTGTGTTCGTGTCATCAGCACTGCACACTCGGAAGTGGAACTTTCTCAACTGACAACCTTCCTAATTTTTAGCTGCGTGAAGTTACAGTGAAGTTGTCATATTTAGACATACATACCTTCCTCAACATCGTATTCCACTCTGGAAACTTCATGGTGGTTATCTGGAATTACAATTACATTTCATTTTATAATACATGACAGGACATAAAACGTTGGTTTAAATCATCAAAAACAGAATAATTTATGTTACCCTTTAAAGCCAATGCAACATGAATATTTTAGATATGTGTTTTGCAGAGTAGTTACTACTTTGATGAAATACATTTTCTGTGATTGTAAGTGTGGTTCTTCATACACTTTGAAAACAGTTGATAGGGTTGGATTTAGAAACTAACTAATGTAATACACTGGGATTTATATCCAGCTCATATGTGTTTGACACGTAAATGTCCCATCCAACGCAAACAACAGAACTTTAACATGTGTCTTCATATCATGATACAAGTTCACAGCATGGAATCAATCGTCAACCTCAACAGCAAGTGTATAAAACAATGCAGACACCAGTTATTAAGGACTGAACCCCCATATGAATAAACAGCCCAGGAAAAATAGAAGAGATGTTCCAGTGTAAAACTGAAGAATACCACATTATTTCCATGGACCCTTGATACAGTATTTCAACAAAGAAACATCCAGAATAATACCCAGTGGAGACACACCTTGTGAGCAACATGCTTTTCTGCTGAGTTTGTGAGCAAAACATTGTATAGTAAAATATGACTCAACAGGCTTGGAATGAGACTAGACACCTGTCTGTGGAAAGTAGGTCTGTTTTCTTGTTTGTTTTTTTTTTTTGTTTTTTTATTATTAAATATCATCTCAGAATGTGACATGTTCAAATAGATTCAACAGAAAGACAAGTTCAAATCACAAAGCACTTTTAGGGCGACAATCATTTATATGCTTATATAATTATAAAACTATATAAACGATCAAACTTTACACAACAACTTATGGGAGGAAATATGAAAACTTCAATATGTATTGCTTGTATTCAAACCTCCAAAGAGATGATTTAGAAATAAATAGAGTCAAATGTTCAAAGACGAACGTACTCATTAGAGGTGCTGTAGACTGCCTCCGAGCCACTGCCAAAAAAAACGACAACAGGTTCAGTGAGTGTAAACGTCTGTGGAGGATATTTTCCTGCAGATTCTCTGGTAAATAGAATTTGATCTTCCTTATTAGATCTATATCAGGTTTGCAGAAGCTGCACTTCTTTCCTGGTGTAGTAACTCCACACTGTTTTTCTTAGAATTACCTTCAGCTTTCATTGAGCTAACTCTCTCCATGTCATTGAAGTAAAGTGCTGGCAGTGACTTACAGGAAATCCATGCACTCTATTGGCGTGTATTAATTGTATTTGCTTATATGGGATGGGTCATACATTTGGCCGATAAAGCAAAACAACAAAGGAAATGGATGAGTACTCACATCGAGCTCGCCTTCTACGAAGCAACAGCAACAGCAACAGCAACAATCCGACAATCAGTGATCCGATGACCACAACAGGAGCAACTATTTTCATGGCACTGTTGTCTCTTCTGCCTTCTTGTGGTGAAGCTTCACATTGGAAAAGAGATTCAACATTATTGTGTGTTGCATTTGGTTCAGTATCTTTCTGTACAGAGTTTGCGTGTTTTTCTTGCGCATGGATTTTTCTCACGTGTGTGTGTGTGTGTTGGTTGGATATATAAACACATAGTGTGCCCAGTGTTGATTGACCATTGTAAGCCTGGACTAGCTCCAGCTCCATGTCGGGGTAATATTTATAAATTGGAAGTATGAAGGAAGTGCCTCTTGAAATGTGTTCTGCCCAGTTTAGATGCTACAATTTTAGTAAAATGCTGCAAAATAATTAAACCAGAGACAAAATGACCCGCAGTAAACCTATGAACTATTGCTGCAACAGTGTGGCTGATAAATGACACAGATGATGATCTATATGACGGCTTTGATATCTTGTTGCCTGCTATGTACATGCTGAATAAAGAATAAATAGTCAAACACAGCACAGTTCAACTAACTCGAGAACCATAAACTTTATCTGGACTATTCAATCATCCAGTTTTGGTTTTGAGTTGCTTTTTCATTGTGCAACTTTTATGGATCTCATATTTTCCGTTGTTCAGTTTCAACTTGTTCAGTAGTATTAGACTCATTAACACACACAACCATATCGAGTTAGACTATTACATAAACTCAGGATAACACCATAACACCACTGCAGTAGTTGTCATTTTCGTAACCAGCCTCTCATATATCATCTTTTCACTTTTGAGCTTGTGGTATATGTTGCGCAATGTCCCTGTCATCCATGAGCCAACGAAGGCATGTTAGGCAGTTAGTCTGTGGATCTTCGTTTAGTAATCGTATTACAAGATGTGCTTGCGTGATAGTGGTGACGTCCGTGTAGATTCAAATTTCATGTACTTTTAGATTTAACTGTGGCTGCAATTACATTACCTATCTTTGTGTTTAATCGCGAATGTTCCCCGGGCCTGAAAAGTTTGAAGTGTGGTTGACAACGTACAATTAGGCTGTTCAAAGGTGGTCGCATCCTCTTCCAGTTCCCTGGCATTCAACACGGCACAAGTGTACTTGGAGAAGGTGGATCCTCGCAGCAGAGAGAGCGTGCTGGTCAGCTGAAACAGACCATTTTCTGTCTGTTTGACCTCCATCTTGGAGCTTGCTTTCCACTCCTTGCCGTGCATGTCGAGCCACTGAAGTTTTCCTTCTGGGTATCCACCACCAGACTCACAAATCAGCGTACTGTCTTCATCCTTATTAATTTTGTCAGGGATGGAGTGTACTTTTGGTGGACTGTATTTGGCTGCAAAGAGAAACAAAAAACTTAATGACTGAGCTGAACTTTGTACCATATTGTGTCATACATCCAAGAAAAAGCCATAAATGACTGATAAGATTTGATAATATTTAACATTAAACATTAAAAGACAAACTACGGGTATTTCCAGACTTTGTGGTTATATAAGCATTTAACAACAATAAAACTAACAAGCTCAATCATTTCATTAATTTGGAAAGTCCCTCCATCATTCAATCCATTCAAACAATCTTTCTTCTTCGTCTGATTAATTTCCTCAAAGAAAAATTACCCAATCACATTTTCCCCTCACACACTCTGAAACTATTTCACCGGCAGACCAGACAAAACCTATCCAATCATTGTGCTTTAAAACCCAAACAAAGACCTTCTGCCAACTCTCGTGTAAATGGCGAGTAAAACACATCAATTGTTGAAAACATAATCTCCAAACACATTATATTATTATAGGATCCCAAACCTTTTTTGCTTGGTTTATACTCAGAAAATAGACCTTAGCCTGATCGATGCATAGAGATCAATTGCATCGTAGTGGAAATTAAATATCAGCTATAAAGCAAGATGAGGAAACTGTTCACCATTAGAAAATATGAAATATATTTAATACTAAACAACAGACCCTTGAGAGAATCTTGAGGCCCTCTATTAACTATGTAAAGGATTTACATCTAACCGATGAAGGAAATGATTGCTTTTTTTTTTCTTTACCTACATTGTACTGCCTCTCAGTTATTTACTTATTTATCTATTGACTGGTATTTTTGTTTTGGAGTTGTGGGAATTGACTCTGCAGTTCTGAGCTTTGCTCACCACCGAATGTATCCTGATTATCATTCGCTTTCCTTTTATTTGGATTGCCATTTATTATATCAAGGATCAAAGTTTGTTGTGTATTTGTGTTTGCTTCATTTAGCATCAAACGGCAAGGTAATACTGTGATCTATATCATTTAAGCTATAGGCTGTGTAAAGCTTTAAATAAGAATATTTTGGAAAATATAGCCCCCCCCCCAAACCACATGTAACCAAGATTAAAACTTACCTCATGCGAACTATCAAATCTTTGTTGATGACAGATTTAATTATATATTTTATTGTAAAATATTTGGTTAATGGCTGTTTGGATCTATTTAACCATTTGGATTGGTCTGATTATCACATTTTATCAAGTAAGAAAAACATGTTTAAATCAAATCTATATTCAGTTTCGAAGGCATGTTGTTGCAACTTCATCATGATCTCATGTAAATAAAAAACCCAATAAATGAGGCTAACATGGAAACATGGTCACAATCATCCCTCTACTTATTATTTTTCTTCTTCACAAAGTGAACACTGCTTGCACAATTAAGTAAGCAATACGATTCAATAGTTAATGTGTATTCAGAATATTGAGAGTTTCACCAGAAACTCTGGTGATAACTGCAAGACCTGGGTTTACCTGTCACGTTGAGTCTTGTGCTGCCCACGCTATCGCCAGAGTCGGTAGACACAAAGTACCGAAATTGTCCGTGGTCCGCCACGGTAGTGTTGGTGATGAGCAGCGATACATTCAAAGTCTTCTTCCAGGTTGGCTCAGCAAAGTTGTAGCCCTGGATCATGCTCTTGTTTCCTCTATTGTAAAGCAACACAGGAGGCTTTTCTCCTTTTCTCTTCCAATCGATCACCCGGATGTTTACTTCCTTCACTTCAGCTGACAATTCAAGGCTGCATTCCAACATGGACGGCTGACCGACCACCCCCACATTTTCATCTTTGCATTTAACCTTTACGAAATCTAAAAACAAAATGAAAATATAAAATACAAAAAAGATACATGTGAAAAAAGTACTAGGTGGTATCTGTAATTTTCTGATTATGAGAACTTACCGGAACCCTCTACAGCAAAACAGATGGCAGCAAAGAGAAAAAGGAAGGCTCTGACAGAGGCCATGTCTTCTTTTTTTTTTACCTGAAAAGACAAAATGGATTTCATGAGTCCGTTTTGAAATAAGATTATTAGACACCCTTTTTGAATAACATTGATTTATCAGTGTGCTCAGCAAAAAATTAATAAATGAATGAATAGATTAATAAATAAATCAAGTTCTCTCATTAGTTTCGGTTCCTATCTGTGTAATCACATGGCATTACAGCAGAGTGTAAAAGATTATTACACGGAGCTTGAAAGAAGTTAAAAAAAACAAAACAACTAACATCAAATTGAAACCGAACTGTTTTGTTTTTTCTGAGCAACAAGCAGTAATGCACAGAGCCTGTTATCACCAGCCCACAATTCGATTCTGATTGTGTTACTTTCATCCACAGTGAAAATGTTTGGTATAATGTTAATCATTACCAGCAGAACAAACAGATTCTTGGAGATCGTCCAGCACAAACAATGCATGCAATGTTCTAAACCGAAACAAACATTTTTGTCTTGTGCGGTCAATTCTTGTCTCTTCAGAGAATGCTCAGACATGCAGTCAGTCAGTGATGAGGCTCCAGGTCTTTGTATTGGTTTATTTGTAATGTTACTGCATGAAAATCATTTAGGAGTGAAGACTTGCATGTGTCAAAGCTACATGTATCATTTTCTTCAGGAAAGAAAAGCAAACACTCTGCTGGTGCTCATGTAATAACTGTGAAATCATTTGGTTTCTCTTCTGCAAAACTGTTTAGTTATTTAAACGATGGTACAGTCTAGACGTGCACAAAACTGAATTGAAGTAGTCATTTAAGATGAACATAGCCCAAATAAAATGGGCCGTCTCACCCAGAGGTTCTTCAGAAGAATCTGTTTAACTGGGTATCCACCGATACTACCCGCCTATAATAATTGAATGAATAATCATACTGAAAGAGAAAGTCCTCTATCTACTTTGTGTAATATCTAGATAGTTTCAGGAGTTGCCAAGAAGCAGGTCACATCCTTCAATTCAAACAGAAAGATCCTGCAACTGTGTCCTTGGCTCAAGAGGTTTCCTTCCTGAAAATTGTAAGTCAGAAGGATAGTTTCTGAGATATATAGATTATTATTTTAATTATACCCGACTACTTTTGTGTGTGTTTTGTTTTTTTTTTTTTAGTCAACAATCATATATGTTCACCTCCAACTGTTTCTTGAGTCTTTGACAGTCATTACTACATGTATAAAACAGTTACAGCACACACCTTTAATCATCTTTTTTTGCAGGACACTAGCACCATGTGCTGGACAGAATCAGACAAGAAGATGAAAGTTTTTATGAAAACATCCAGTGTTAAAATTAACCTATTAAAGATCGTTTGAGCACGTTTTGTCTTGTAACAGATTGTTCGCTGTCCTTAGAAACACAGAAAAAGCTTAGTGTTAACATGTATGAGCAAAGAATGAGCAAAGAATGAGCCGAACATGGGAATTAATCTGTGGGTGAAAGTGCAAATTTCTCACAATGTCAAATCTGTTGTTAAAATGTAAGCTGCAGTATGGACATTCGAGTGAAAGGGGTGGAAAACAGCACAAGTGTCTGTTCAACCGCACTGATGTCTTTATCGCTGCAGCTGTGAGTTGCTCAGTGCCAGAATCTTAAATTCAGTGGGGAAACGAACAAGGAAAACATGTAACCCACACAGAGTAGTATGTGACCATTTTACAAATAGCTGTAGCGTTGTCTGTCTATCAACTAAGACAACTAAAGATACAAAATGAAAGGCACAAGCCACCATTTATACTCATGCCAGCATCTACAGTAGATAGAACTGTAGAACATACCCGTGATTTTTGCTGGTGGAAAATCCACCCTCAAAAAAAAAATATCCAGAATCCCACCAATTTCCTGCTCCCTGTGAAAGTGTAACTGAGCTGCTGGGTTATTGTAATTACAAAAACATGTGAATGAGTCATCTGTTGCAGTCCATTCTGGCTAAAATGTAAAAAATTCAAACAAAATCTTCTTAAAAAGCTCATTTGGATAAGAACAATTTTTAATTGAATTCATGCTTTCACTATCGTGTTGTTATGGATAATATGATGAGCCTTAAGTTAATATGTAATCCATCTATATTTTTTTGCATTATACAGCATTCCAAATATTACTAAAGAACAGAAAACTTACATAAAAACAAACTTTATCTCTTAAGGCAGATAGAAATACATTACATTTAGTATACAGATAATGTGACAAACCGCTTGGACCTGGGATGGAGGAAACAGGAGTTTTAACTAGTTTTGAACTCTTCTATGAGGTCAGGTTAACAGAGTGAAACTTATTGTGACTTCACTGGTTTAGACTGTTCTCCATTTGTAGCACTTAAAAAAAAACAAACAAAAAAAAAAAAACACTTTCAATTCACATGTTCTGCATTATCTGTTGATGCAACAGCTTTGACCACTATGAGGGACTTTCTGGAACTGCGAATTTGAAAATGAAAGTGGAGAAAGAGTTTGGGAATTTTTCAGTATGATTAGCATCACAGAGTAAGGAAATGTTTTCTATTGTACACATTGTTCCTTCTAATAGCTCTTCTGAGGCAAAGACTGAATGTCAGTATTTCACTTTCACTTATTCGCAGGTTTTATTGTTTGATACTTCACAGCCATTGTCATTATTCTTTGTGAGTTCTGACACTCCACATCACACATAACTGACATAAAGCCCCACCATGACGTTGTCCTGGAGACATTTTCCATACAAACAGACAGGGAGATAAATCGTCCTGCAGGTGTTTGTGACTTGAAAGAACGCTGCATCAAGTCTCATCGTGTCCCCAGGTTTGCATGCTGTAACTTGTCGTTAATGACATGCGGTTTCATGGCACAAAACAACAAGCAAAACAAGCTGTATTACAGGACAAACCTCCTCTAGTGCATCCACAATCGTTCAAATAGTGAATCAGATGTTACAAGTACCCAAAGAACTATCACCACATCATTTTCTAAAAGGGTATATATATACTATACTTCTATATATTAGAATCAGTTCCACCGGTCTGTAGTCTCTATTGTTGAGACTGAAGTCTCTAGTCTCTCGTCTGAGAACAGCATGAACCGATGGAGCCACTTCCCATCAAGCAACAAACCAAGTTGCCCTGATTTAATGTCTCCTACCTGGACAAATGACAACATGCATCTAAGAGTATATTAGGGTGGATATGTCTTAATTTCCAAAATAAGAGGGCACTTTTCGTGGCTTCACAATACGTAAACTTACTCAAAGATGCCCTATAGTTTTAGAATATTTAATAAGCCTTTCCTACATTAAAATAAAGCACAAATTATATTAACCAATGACACATTCAGATTATTCAGGTTTTAGTCAACATGCTGTTGAAGTCTCCAAAATATAATCTCTTTAGCATTTGGTACCAGAATAACTTAAAAATCTGGAACAATAGTATAAATAAAGCCTCTTCTCTATCCAATTAAAATACAACACAAAATAATAACTCTAAGATCTAATGTACAGAAAAAAGTGAATTCAGGACATCAGAACGTCAGAGAAGTGGCAGGAGAAAGTTTGCATGTCAGCACACAGGAACACGCAGAAACAGAAAGCATCAAGGTGTTGTTTATATATTTGCTTATTCAAAACATACTTTCATCACACTTGTCAATCGTGGAGAAACTTGGAAAATGTTTCACTAGATTTTGTATTCACAAAGATGCGTGTTTACTGAGGCGGCGCGATCCTGCATGTGTGGTCTTCTGTATCATGTGACGCTTTGGAGTTCATCATCATGTTCCATCAATAAAAACTAACTCCTCCTCTACTTTATGTCGTTGTTTTGTACCTTCACAGCTTACACCACAGCGAAAGTGTTTGACCTAATATTATTTGATTGGAAACACTGGATCACGTGAAAGTGCCAGGAGGAAGTCGGGTATGTAGAGTCGCTGCAGCTTTAAGTGTCGACTCTGTGGGTGGCCAACAAATGCTGCTTTGCCATAGTTTGTATGAGGCCACATGTATTCTAATGAAGGCCAAAATGTTGTGAGGCTATTTTCTAAATGAGCACTTACAACTGGGTACGGGTTAAGTAAGTTTCATTGGAGAATAGAAAGAAAAATAAAAAAGAAGAAAAAAAACACACACAAAAAAAAAAACACACCAGGCTCATTATAATCATGGACCTGCACGGTGAATCACAGCCATCATCCACACAACGAAGCTGCCAATTAAACTAAGAGTGAATAATTCTCAGAAAAACATTGCAATTCATATGACATATAAGAGTCATAGAGTAAAAACATTTATCAGATTAAACACGCAGTCTATAATCTGCTGAGGTGACCTCACGAGAGCAGCAAAACAATATTGGCACAGAAGAGGACGATTGAACCTCATGTCATTTGATTGATTGTTAAATTTTTTAAGTCTTTAAAGGACACAGATTGAAGCTAAAAATGGATTTCTGTAAATGCTTCTGTGATCCTGTTACTACATAAGTCACGTTAAAGTACAGTGAATCTCATTTTTGCACAAGTTGTTTGTTTAAAAATTGACCCACTGTCTCCAGATTGATGTTCGGTGCTAAAGATCCAGTCAGTTTATTACAACTATTAGCTGGAACAAGAGGAAATTGTAAATTATAAAAATGTTATCTCTATTTGTTGATTTTTTTCTTTTCTTTTTTTTTTAGAGTCAGCACGTGACTGAGATCAGGTGATTTCAAGTTGTTTACTGTGCGGCTGGTCTTTTTTCACATTTGGTCAAAGTAAAAGTAAAAACTTGTCAATGAAATGAGGCAGATTCACTACTGATGGAAGCCTGGGGTTAAAATCTATCCACGACAGGTCAGATAAGGAAGTGGCACGGACATTACAAAACTAATAGAAATTCAAGAAACAACAAACAAACACAGGAGTTAGTCAAGCAGATTAAGTGAACAAAACCTGCACAAACTGAATCAGCAGACAACAGAAATAAAATGTGATCATTGCAACATCAACCGTCTATCTTCACCTAACGTTTCACACTGAAATATAAATTAATGTGAGATAAGACTGCCTGAAAAGATGATTCTCTTTATTCAATCTATTATCAGCCGATTGGAGGAGGATTGATGGACTGGTCATGAAAAAGGGAGTACAGTCTCCCCTGGCTATTTTATCAAAACCAGTGTGAGTGGACCTTCCTTGACAACAAGATAAGTCACTTCTGATTGGCTGATTTTTTTCTTTCTGAAGGGAGAAAAAGCATTTTAGTTTTGAAACTCCCTTAACACGAAATCAACATCCAAAATAGTTTGTAGACACATGCAAGGACAATGACCTGACTGGAACTGTTTTTTAAGTGTTTCATCGTCATCATGTTTGACAATGAAAAGTACAGAAAAATTTAAATGAATTTCAACGACTGTCACATTGTTTGAATCAGAAGTAAAACAAAATCTGTTTGTAGTTTAAAAAATTAAACTGTGGTAAAAACACAAAGTACTGTTCTTGGAAACAATTTTGTTATTTATTTGCTGTGTCAGCAGCAGAAACTGAATTACAATTGTTTTTAGGAGATATCTACTTTCAAAG
>OMNM01001466.1:13177-29378 GCA_900302745.1 Parablennius parvicornis
TTAAAAGGGTCAGCACAGCGACTTGCAGCAGGACCTAGTTTGTTTTTATGCAGGAATACAAGGTCAACCTTGAGAGACACTTCTCAGACCATAAGATACATTTAAATTCCACTAATCTGATATGTAATCAAATGTAGATGTAAAATAGAAAGGTTCTGTGTGCGTGTTAGACTGAGGACCTGGGAAGAATGAAAAAAATAAAACAATAAAGCAGTAAATCCATATCGCATGAAGTTCATACAGTCCATATCAACTGACTGATATATATTCTGTAAGTGGTCTGAATATAATAATGTAAGTGGTAAATCATCAACGAAGCAGTAGCATGTTATGTTTTACAGAAAATGCTAAAACACAACAAAATTTCAGTGATGTGAGTATTTGCAATTACTTCCAGATCTGCAAACTAACTTTCTCTTTCATTTTTTGCTGCCACTGAATCGCCTTTCCATGTAATCTGAATGTTGTTGATACAACCTCGTACATGCATTATCAGAGTAGAGATCGCTTCAAGTACTTTGACCTTTCTTTTAAACACCGATAACACACCTAGCGACCAGAGTGTGTGCGTAAAGAGGTTTCATCGTGACGCAAAGGCTCGTTAAAACGACATATCCCTTTCATAATGTAACAATGTGGAAAATGAGACAGCAGCCACATAATAAAACTAAGGTTTTACTCAAGCAGAGAACTTCATGTCAATTACAACAACATCGGTTTTGTAGATATTAAAACACATCGATCCTCGTATTCCAGGTCGTTTTCTCGTTTACCCGTGAATCGATATCACCTGCACGTCAGAAACACAACAAAAACTACACGTACTCCCAGTAACTCACACGGTGTGACGCGACATGTCCAACAACTCAGACGCGGCTCAATGGAAACTCACCAAGACACGCTCCTCATCAACGATCCCTCAAAGTCCCTTCGCTCAGCGAGAGACTGGCGGGACATCGGGACGTACAAGAGTAAGTCTTTTGTGTTACTTTCACTTTCAGAATGACTGGATTCTTCCTTATACAAGCCAAGCGTGGCTTAAAGGTGCAGTGACGCAGGTCACGGCTGAAGAGCGCTATGAGGCAGTGTGCCATAATGTGGTGGGAAAGTGTATCTGAGCACAAGAACCAAAACCTTCAAAAACCTGCACACACACTGTAGTTCAACTGAATATGTTTTTTTTTTTTTTATCAGTTAGGAAAATACATGAATACAGGGGCGGATCTAAAATGTAGAAAGGGAATGGGACAGCATGAATAAATATAAAAAATGATAGTCAGATACTATTGAATGATTAAGTTGTGGATCAGTCTGCAGAAGTGTTTCTTGCACGTGATGTAACAGATTTAGACAATGAGGATATTATTGGTGTAGCCACACATTCATACATCCTCTTTTCTCCAGACATGTCCCCTTCTCACATCCTGTGTAGTGGTTAGCCAGTTTTTTTTTTCCCCAGAGTTTTGAGGTATGATTAATCACGTGAATTTGTTTTGCAATGAAATTATTTTGTTGTATGTGATATATTTCTCAAAAAGCAGCTACACTCACAAATAGAATGAGAAATTATAATGATATCTGACATCTATTTCTACTCTGCCCTGAGTGCACAATAAACTAAATTGGCCTATATTTTGAATCATCAATTTCTAAATGTGTCAGAAAGCTCAGAGCTCACATGGACACAGGAAAAAAAAAAAATCAAGAAAACTAAAGATGAAGGGAGATTTTTTTTTTAACTTTCAACTTTAAAATATTTTAGCAACAACCCGAGAAAGTTGGTACAAAAAAAAAAAGCCACATAATAATTAATTTTTTCTTTTTTAAAACAGCATCAAAGCTTTGTAGGTTTTTTCCAGATTTGAACCAGGTTTGTTTTTAGTAAAGGCTTCTACTGCAGCCTCTCTCAAATGTTAGGACAAAAACTGAACTTTTGTACAGTTCATTCTTCAACTTGTTTGTGTTGGAAGACCTCATTTCCTCTTGTTAACAGGATGCATGTTACTTCTTCATTTTTCACGGTTAAACTGAACGAGAGCTCAGGCCAGTGCCGTGCAGAGAGGCTCATGCCATGTAAGGAGTTGACGACTTCAGAGAACCCATTGAAAATAGGGTTACATTCCTCCCGCAGTGATTGTCTGGCAGTAACTGATATATACTGATTTGTACTGGTACTGATATGTGTTTCATATCAGACATCTCCACACACACATAACAAAAACAAACTTCCAATGTTTCCAGAAGTATTCACTCACCTGCCGTCACATTCTTAAACCAGAGGGTTTAAAATGAAGTTGGTCCACCCTTTGCAGCTATAACAGCTTCAAGTCCACTAGGAAGGCTTTCCACATATGTTCTCTTGAGGTCAAGGCTCTGTGCAGGTCAGTCAAGTTCTTCAACGTCCATGTCTTTGTGGACCTTGCTTTGTGCACTCCTGTTGAAACAGGAAAGGTGCCATCTCCAAACTTTACAGTTGCTACAATGCAGTCAGGCAAGACTTGTTCTGCTAACTGCCAAACTCAGACTAGTTCTCGGACTACATGCTATTAAATAAGCTTTGTACCTGCTGCCGTTTCTCCTTTAAATAAGTCTTAGTGCACTTCACTTTTATGCCTCTCTTATTATTTATTTCTATTAAATGGAAGCCCGACCTGGTTTAACAGGCAAGTTAGTTTTCCTTACATTTATTTTGATTTGAATCCTGTTCAGTGTGTCTACAAGTACTACACGAACAGCTGATTGTGAAATATTTCGTAGTGAGGACATTTATTTCACTGGTGTTATCCGTTCACTGTACCACACTGGAATCCACCGAGCTCCTGATTCTTTCACCGTTTGTAGAAATAGCCTGCATGCCGAGGTGCTTCATTACAAACACCTGTGGCCGTGGAAGAGATTGGAACCCCTGAATTCAATTATTTAGATAGCTGAGCAAAAACTTTTGGAAATATAGTGCATTTCGGTGGGTTTATTCTGTTGTAGATCAATTTGAAGCCAGACACCCACCCCTCTATAGAATTTAGAAACTACAATTCAGAGATTACATTCACAAGCTCGTTTAATTAAAGAAGGATCCATCTAAAAGTTCACACAGCAGCTCATGATCATAAAAAGTTATTTCTTATAAAGCCCGATCTAAAATTGACTAAAGTGTGAAGCACAAGCAGCGAGCTTTTAAAACAAAATATCCTGTGAAATGAATGCTAACTGATAATGAACTATATGTAGATCACAACAACAGCAAATACACTCCATGGTCAAAATTGATTTTAATGTTAATTTCGACTTGTGCCATTTCTGGTATTCTAATTTCTGCAGTGACTCATATCCAGCAACAGGAATCGGTATAAGATGCCAACACACATCTTGCATCGTAGCACGGGTACGAGGAAGAAAGAACGGAAAAAAAAAAAAAAAAACCACCACAGGAAAGACCATGTGTGTAAAAATGTAGGTTTTGTTCCATGACGACAGGTGGACGCTGCAGTCATGTGCAACTCAAGAGATCAGAAGCAGTTTTGGTTTGACTAATGTCTCACACACAATGTACAAATAAAGACTTTCAGTGAGCAGGATCGGATGGATAAATGGATAAACCATTGAAAAGAAGGCTGGGCTGTCATAAGGTCACTTGTCAAATCTAAGATGGGTTTACCAGAAATACTGGAGAGTCAGGACCAACAACAATCCATTAGACGTGGAAAAAACTAAATAGGCCTTAATGACACTGGCAGGATGCAATAAGGAAACCCAACCTTGTTTGATGTTGTAGCCTAACATAAACAGGCGCACTTTCGTGTAAAATTTTTTTTACCTATAAAAACACGGGGCACTGAAAAATCTGCACTGGCTTTACATCAATCTAAAGTTAGTGACTACAATATAAAAAAAAGGCTTGTTCGGATTTTGATACCTGACAAGGGACCGAAGGTTTTCATCTGAAAACTAATGTCTGCATCTTTCAGATCACAATTAGTCAATTTATTTTGGCTCCTGTGTGGATGGTAATACTATAATCAGTAGAAAGATTCCAACTTCATGCAACAACAGTACAACAATTAGTCCACAAAAGAACAAAAAGGTTTAAAAGAAGAAAGAAAAAAAACAATCTTCACAGTTAGGTTTCTTCTCACATTCATACGTTACTGACTGGACATGCATGCAGGATGGGCTGAAAATGAACACAGTGCAAAAGGTTGGTTTTCTTTTCGCTTGTGTTCTTAGAACTGCTCGTTTAATCACCTCCAGCTTGTTGCTGTTGGAATGAAGTCAGGGGACATGTACCACTGGTTGATATGAGAACTATGAGCCTTGTGACCCTTCCTGGCAGGTCGAAACGCATTTTCGGGGGACAAAGGCAGACCTTGAACCATATACATAGAAATACATAAAGTGCTTCTGTCAAAATAAACTAAAACAATAAAAACAGTACAAAACAGTTTCCAAAAGAGAGGTATCAAAACAATGCACTTGGGGATGTGGAGGAAACCGGTGCCTGCTGGACTTGAGAGGATTCCTGTGGTACAGACAAATGAGCTGGGGCTTCTTGTTTGGGAAAAAAAAACAATGGATGAGTTCAAAGATGAGTGGAGGGGGGGTAGCGGGGGGGTAGCTGAGGGGCATTCAGCCGAGGATGAGGCTGGACTTGCCCCCTGGTGGATTTCGGCGGCCGGATGGTACTCCTGCAGCGGCTTCTTCAGCCTGAGGTGCCTCCTCATGGTGCTCCACCACTGGTTCCGGCTCAGCGGCGTTGTTTCCTAGACGAAGACGAATGAAGCAACCTTGAACAACACAGGCGGCCATGTTTCTATTCAGAAATCTAGTTTTGGCAAGTGTAACAAGTTCGACCGGACTGTACTACAACGCAAACGCCACAGGGGAGATAAACATGTGACAGGGCGTGTTTGTTATTTTGGTTTTTCCACCATCTTACCAGTATCACCACTGATGCTAATCTATCGAGCATTGTTCGTTTACAAAAAGCTACTGCAGATCCTGTTTCCCAACAATATTTAAGCTTCACTTCAGCATCCTGCATTCATAGACACATCTAAAAATATATGACATTGCGAATGATATTAAAGTGTTGAAGTCTTCCACTCTTTTTTTTTTTTTTTAAATATCTGGCAGTTATGAAAATAGAATGTAAATCACGTGCAAATATCGGCCTACAGGTTGAGAACAGTGTTTATAGATTGTAAAACTGGAACATGTATTGACAAAAACAGTGCTTACCATTGTCACGTACAGAATTTTCTCCATCCTGAAATCAAATCACAACAAAGGTAAGTCAACAATCAAGATGTTAACTGATACAAGAAAAACAAATGCTGCGTCATCGGTCCTAATAAGGACAATTCATGCATTGACTCATGAAATGTGTTGTCTACATAAATCATTCTTACAAAAATAGTCTTGATAATCACACCTGACAACCAAAAACTAAACGAGAACTGAGGCCTGCCTCTCGGCAGAGCAACTGGTTGAGGGAGGAGCAATGTCAAGGGGTTAATGTGAGAGGGTAACCAAGTCCAGCACTTAATTCACATCGGTCGCTTTGTGTGATCATCCTTTGCAAAGAAAGGTTGGTGTTTTCCAGTAAATGCAGCTCGATTCCTCTTGTCTGCTAACACTGCATGGAACATCAGATTTTAATAGCTCTCCTAACAAATTCTTGAGAAGAGATTAAACTGCAAGGGACACTCCCTGTGTGGCCCCAAAGACAAAATAAATTTGATAATTTCATTCTTTAAATAACACGTCATACAATGGGGGCGTGTCGCCCGCCCAGTGAAGAAAGAAATATAGGCTTCGGTGTTCCCCAGATACGAATTGATGTCATTTGTATTACCAGTGATGCAGAAGGGAGTTTTCTGAGGTATTTTAAGAACAGTGACCCAGTGTTCTTCCACTAATCTATTCATTCACATAGTTCCATGCCTACGGCAAACATAAAGTTGACTTATATTCATCCTCTGTAATCTCACCACAACCACTACTTGCTTAACTTTTATTCTCACAGTAACTTTAACCCAACCCTAAAGTAGCCCGACATTAAAACATGACGCACACGCACGCACACACAAGCAATTAATGTGGCACGGGTTTCACTTCATTTCTGTCCAGAGATTTGGAGTCGAGATCTTACTGTGGCGAGGTTTTCTCCGGAGTGATTGATGGAGGCATTGGCTCCTCTCCTCAGAGGGGCTGAAGACTCGCCGCACAGCACACCTGTGGGCTTCCCGCCTGGAAGATTAAACGCAGTCAGACAACATCTAGTAAATAAACATGGTGCACAGAGCCATTTCAGTGTGGATCAAAGTGTCGGGCCGAGTAGCGTTGTTTGATGTGAACAAATCAGCTGCTTCCAAGAAGCAAAACTCTTGAGATTCAACATCCATCTGTCCTACTTTCTAAGACAACACCCTGAACTAAACACTATTTCAGTTAAGAAGCAACCAGATGTGTACTTTTCTACATAGTTAAATACAATCACCATAGAAACTCTCGGGCCTGTAGGGAACACAACTTCCTGTTTGAATTGAAACCAGAGCGTTCAGTGTGTGAGCAAGTTGCCCTCTGGCCTTTTTGAAATCAAAACTTAGGATTTTGTGTTTCCTTCCATTTGTGTTGCTAGTTTGCCATCCAAAAGGGACAAATTCCTCCCACTGACCTGACCATATGACCTTTCTGATGCCGGAACTTTCTCTGGACACAAGTTTCTTGATCCCATGTTGAACAGTGTTTCAATGTGCTGTTGGGAATTTTGAGACTTTCATACTGAAAGTTTTTCTGACACGTACTTTAATCCTGCCAGCTATTCAGGAAAATATGCCGACACACCCTGCGGTGGAGGCACTGCCATTTCATTGTAGGGTAAATTGTTTCTCAGGAGCACTTTCATTCAGATTGTGAGTGGGACTATCAATCATTTCAAAATATTTCAGCATCTGACTAGAATATGTATATTGATTACATTTTGAAGAAGTTTAAATCTTGAAGATTCTGGAGGCAATTTTTTTTTTTTTAAATAAAGATTGCCTGGTGTTCAAAAAACAGAAAGTAATGTAATTTTATGTTTTTTTTTTAATTTAACAAGAAAATAATGCAGATGTCATTTTGCCTCCTCTGCGAGCAGAACAATCTCTGAAGGGGAGTTGACTAAGTCCTTGTGTGAAAATAATCCTCTATTGACCAGACTGAGCATATAAATGTAATGTATTTGATTATGCTGGAACAACTTGCTTTTTTGAATAGCGACATTGTCAAAAGATTTGTCACAGACGGAACTTCGATACAGTCCAGACATGACTGACCTTTGATGTCATTCTGTCAGTCCCCAACCCTTTAACAATGGGACAGATAGTCCAGTCACAGCTGGGAGAAAAGACGGAACTCTAACGATAAATGTCATGTTCAGTATAATTATGTGTTCTTTACCCCCGGCCAAAGCAGTCTCCTGAGAAAAGTCAGCTATTTGCATCGGAAATAGTTCTGAGAGAAACTTTACAAATAGAGATAACTAATTTCTGTAGCCAGAACAAAATATCTCTGAATCTACATGAAAAGAGTGCGACACAGCGATGTCTCACTGTAACAGCTGCCGGGGCAGCAAAGTCAAGACGGATAACGAGACAGTGACTCCTGAAGTACATATGCTTTTAATCCTCCAACACAGATTTGCTCCCCATTTAGTCAGGGATCCAAATCTGTCAGGAGGAGGTGAGCATTTATCTTGACAAACAAGAGAAGCAGAAGGAGGAACTAAGAAATATAGCCAGTCTGTATTAAATCAGGAAAAAGAACAAATATCAACAAATGACAGAAGTGAAAGAAAAAAGAAAATGTCAGACGGAAATGTATAAATGCATCAATCTGCATTTTATCTGATCACGGTGTTCCACAAGACAAAAGGGGGACTTTCTTTGGTAAAAAAGAGAAGCTGAGTGCATTTCCTTAAAATAAATGTACTGAAACATGCTAAACGTTGTCAAGAAATTATAAGATGAGATAAATGCTTTGTCTGAAATGTTCACTAATAATGATCCAATCTGTTACATTGTGTTGTTAAGCGGTGATGTTTATTTCTGGCTTCTGTTGCATCTCTTGCATTGAGAGATTTGACACAAAATCTGGAGCCGTTCCCAGCTGACTATGCGATGAGTTTTCTTAAGGGAAAAAAACATTTTGTTTAGGTGATGTGAAATCTCCCAATTCTGAACTGACTGGATCTAAATAGTGTCCATTGGTTCCCATGAAATGCTCGGTCTCGCTTTGTTTTCAAACGATCTTTCAAGATTCTTCATCACTCGTTTTAATGCATTTCTGTCATTTTTTTAAAAACCTGTAATGTATTCTTTTATTTCTTTGTAACGCACTGTCAATTGCCCTGTGGTTGAATGGTCCTCTAAAAATAAATTTACCCATTAGCCACGAGCTAATTAGCCTAGCCATCACAGGCCAAAGCAGCGGGCCGTCCGCTTTCGGTCCGACCCTATCAACGAGCTGTGCTACTTCTTTACTTCCTCTCTTGTTAGTGTTCGTTTCGAGTTGCAGCGCCCCTAAACGAGCAGCTGTTGTAATTGTGTGACATTTTCCAAGTGGTTTGATCCGGTCTTAAAAGTCCATTTGAACACCACCTGAACCAAATGAAGGTGTGAAGCCTCCTGAGGTGTCTCCTCCCCTCAAAGTGAACCAAATCCAGGACTATCTGAATGTGAAAGGCCCCTCTGCGTTCACCCCTGATGACCTTTCCACGGCGTACAGGATGTAAATGATGGAGAGTTGGAATGTGTGAGCCTGAAGCAGAATTTGCCTTCAGAGAAATGATTCATCAGTTTTTTTCCAATGTCATTTTAGAAAAAAATGAAGCAATTACTTTCCCTTTCTCATACACAAAATGATCTTAGTTTAGTTTCTGTCAACAGAGCTATCATGTGTCCTTTTTGTTTCCACGCACTGACTTTTCCTTTTAACAGCTACATATCTTATTTTAATATACAGTTGTTATATAAGGCCATGCTTTGCTGGGATGAACCTGTCAAAAAGTTGGTATTAACAATATTTTCAAAATATAGGTTTGTTTTTAGCTCAAAAATAGGCAAATGCACCTACACAACATTTGGGGAAAGTTTTGTTTTGGGAGCGAGACAGAAAACGTGCAGTGAAAATCTTCCAAACACAAGTTAAAGGTCAGCCTTGTCTTTTGTTCACATGCTTTCTGCTCTAGATTAGTTTTTCAGGATAAACTGGCGCAATACACGTGGATTATGTGACAAGCTGCTTCATTACCTTTCACTGTATCGGAGTACACGTTTAGAGGTGAGGCAGACTGTACCTGGTGGGTTGTTCCTTCGGTTAGCGTAGGGGTCCTCCGGCTCAGCAAAAACACTAGAGGCCATCTTGTCTTTCCGGGCAGGGGGCTTCTCCTCATCTGCACCAAATGAGATGTTGGAGCCGCCACCAGGAGGACGCAAAACCCTGGAAAAAAAAGAAATCTGTTACTAATGAGAGAGCTCTACGGATCAATTCTGATAAATATTAAAGAACAACTTTGTAAATAGATGATATCACTGGTACTAAAAATATTCGGAATCCAAGTGAGAAAAATATCAAATTTATAAACAATATTTGAAGACACACCTGTGATGAGGGAATCCTGAGGCAGGCTATTTATTTTTCTTTTTTGAGGGAGCATATCTAATCAAATCACCATAAATAAACATAGCAAAACAGATTCATGTAACCAGATTAGAGTTGGATTGTTCCCTCTAATGGAGGATTGCAGATAAATCACATTCATGAAGTCCTTGGAGGCAGGAAGTCTGAACCAATTAAAACCATCTGGATTCACAGGATGTTTTCTTAACCTTCTTGCACTTCAGTTGTAAACTACTGGCTAGTTTGCAAAATGTTATTGTGTAGCTGTAGCTCAATGTAGGGGTGTCAAGCAAACAACCCGCAGGTCAAAATTAACCAATCATTACCTTAAAAAGTAAAAAAAAAAAAACTGCAAAGAAAACTATCATAGTTTTACTTTAAGTAGCTGTTGTTTCTGATTGACTCACTCCCCAAATATGGCTTTTGTAGTGAGAGTAGCAGATAATACGCAACACTAAGACCTGAGTAAAGAGATCTGTGATGCTGCAGTGAAGTAGCTGTGCCATCTAAGCCGGGGATTGTAGCTCAAACCGAAGGTGAATACAACATCAACATAAAGCCAATTTTATTCATAACGTCTGGTGCAGTATACATTGAAATGTTTAAAGAACTTCTCCTATAGCTGTTGCATTATGCATGTTTTTACAAACTCACCATGACAGCATGGCTTTGCACAACAAGGTTGCAGGTTTTCACAGCAGAATCACCAGTGTTTCAATTTGATTACTCCTAAGAAATTTGGATTAAAAAAATAAATAAAAAAATCTACGTTTTGTTTGAAATCTTTAAAAATTGCTTTGAGATGTTATGGACCAGATTGGGGCTTCTTGTTGGGCTTGTTTCAGCGAATGGGCCTTATGTTGGACACCCCTGATTTAAGCTACACTGTAAGGGGGATTGTGTGAAACATGCATGATAAAGGACAACATGCCGTCATTGGTGAGAAAGGTTTGAGAACAAGTCATTGTATTGTGTAAACATTATAAACATTAAAAATGACTCTATGTTGATATAGCACTGACTCACTTGTTCATGTCATGTAAAAATACATCATCGCATTCAGCAGGAAAATCTGGAGTTGAAAAATGCGTATTTCAGTGTTACTAAGCAAATACTACTGACTTGGCATACTCAACTAACTAGGACGTGAGCAGATCCTGAATTGAAATGGCTATAAACAGTAATGCTACTCTTTAATGGTGATGAACGTAAGAGTTCTTTTATCCAATAATCATACACTCATTGCACCCATTCGGTTTTTGTGTAGATAATGGATCGTTTTCGTTGATAGATGTTTAAATCATTGAATAGTTTTGTACATGCCTTTAATACAAGACATATCTGCTCCTCTGGCAATGAAATAATGCATGCTTTACACATCAAGCTGCAAATGCTCGACGAAAAGAATCTCAAGCATGCATTGCAGTTCTTTTCCCCCTCGAAGCATGGGTTGATGTCAGGTGTGGCCAACTGTAGCATGGCCCTCGTCTCCATCATCGGGCCATATGCATGCCAGACTGAGGGATGTCTCACTGATCCTCCGGATAAATCACCTCGAATCTCTGCATCCCACTCATTTAAAACCACAGATCTAACATCTCGCGTGGCTAACACACAATAAATGATCGATCGTTTTGTAATCCGACGTGTGTGAGAGCAGCAGAAGCAGAGATGTCGGAGGCCTGCAGCCTCCTGGTTCTGCACCTGCTAGCCGAGCAGCTCCTCCACAAAGGGGGAGGGAGCCTGCGCGCTAAGTAGCGTGCTACAGCTAACGCGGTCCGTCCTAACGGACACGGCACGAAGGTGTGGTACCGACCCCCAGCTCCATCACACCACCACCACCACCACCACCATCACCGCCGCCTCATGGTGGCCTCAACGGCATTTCTGAACCAAGCAGCAGTAGCAGCAACACATTGGGGGCAGTCCATGAAAACTGTCATTATATTATAGCCCAACGTGCCCAGCGTCGGGGTAGAAGTCAGGAAAGGGTGCCCAGACTTGTTGTGTTTTACGGAGGCTAACGGGAATGAAACAAAACGCCTTGAACGACGTCTTTTTACCTGGAACTGCTTTTGGTATTCGGCTCCATTCCTTGAAACGTCGTGGTAGTCGTCATTTTCTATGCACACGTTGTCGTATATTTTGTGTTAATCTGCCAAAAATGCACTGGTATTAGACTTTTTTTTTTTTTTTTTAAATAAGCAGCACTTCACCACCTCATCATTGTCTGTCCAGCCTGGCTTCCAGTCTGAGAGGGCCAGAGTCAAGCCGCTTTCACTAAAGAGCTTCAGATCCGGAGGTTTTCAAAATAAATCAGACATAGCTGATAACATCGATTTACAGGGTTGTTTAGGTGAAAATTGAGTAAAATTGAACCGTATACTGTTTTTATATACGAGTCCACAGGCTAATTATAAGTTTCTGTTTCATTGTAAGCCATGTTTCAACAGAAGTTGCACGCTTCATTTTAATGTGAAGGCCAAGTCCCAATATCAAACGGCTTCCTTCATATATTTATATTTGTAACTTGATGCAGAAGCGAATGATGCGGCTGCAGTCTAAGCCCCACCCACAAGTACATAGTTCATCCTCTGATTGGATGCTGGTACCATACGGGCGTCCGTGATTGGTCAGACTGTTCAGAAGACAGGTACATATTGCTGTGTTTCAGCAGTGATCCGCAAACTTTTTTTCTTTTTATAATTATAATCAATGGATCATTTATAGAATATTGTTTTCAGCTAATTATTCTATGGACAGATCCAAAGAAAATTCTTTTGCACAAACACTTTGATGACTGTAATAGTTATATTATATAGTTAACAGCAACAACACAAGTGATGTTCAAAACTGTCAGTGATATAGTTGACAATTGCATAAAAAAACAGAGTGGATCCCCCCCAACGTCAAAAAAGAAGAAAGAAAATTTGTTTTATTGGCAGTACTTCACCCACATTCAACTGGGATCTGCTTAAAATAGGATGAAGCGGTACGTAAGATTCACGAGAATATCAGAAACATACATGACTGGTGCCTTTGCTTAAATCTCATATTGACTGCAGACGAGTTCTGAAATTTTTGGTAAATACTCATCCTTTATTCACGTGTATGGCCAATAGTGTCACTAGTGCCTAAGTGCAAAAGTGCTTCCTAGTTTATGGATTGATATGTCTAACCACATAAATTGAAGACACGTCTAAATTTAAAGACAATCCAATACAGTTCCAGCTCATCTTTGATAAATGAGGTTTAAAAAATACACTTAAAAAAAATCGTGTGAAGCTTTGGCCATATCTTCTGCAAATGTGTATCTATTGATCCTTCAAATAACAAATATTAAGAGCAGTTGATCGGTGTGTTTAGATGCATCTAAAACAAAACACTTGGAAACCAGTTTAAAAAAAAATCAATTTATTCCAATAATACATTTTAATAACAACAGATGTCAGTGAATTTAAAACACAGGCTTACTCGACAATGACAAAATTCTATTTGAATCAAACTCCAATGATGGAGGTATGAAAGAAGAAAAAAAAGAAAAGAAAAAAAGGACCATGAATTTATTTTTACCAAATCATGTGCAAGGGGGACCAAAAAAAAAAAAAAAGCAAGTCAGCTTTTCATTCCAACGGCACATTAGACTCACTGCAGCTTAGAAGTCGTCTACACAGCGTTGTGGAACCGTGTGAAAATATCAACTCAAGTGTGATCAAACTCTACGACTGTGCTGTTGCATGTGGGCTTTTTGTAAAAGTTTTGCACTGAATGGTATGAACACTGGTCTCATGAACATTTGAAGACTGGGTATTACAAAGATGGTGTGGGGGCAAGGAGGGGGTCATAGCGGAAGGAGGGGCATTCTTAGGAAACAGTCTTTAAAGAGGAGAGCCTCCGGTTTGTTGTTGGAACACATCGATCGTGTCTTCATCCTCCATTTCTAGCTGTAAGAAAAAGGTGAAAGTTTGTTACAGTTCAGTATTTCAAAATACCTTAGTTCACAGTTTCTTCCAACCCATAAACAATACCTGATCCTCCACTGTCAACACTACTTTATTCCTATTAGTGCATCCTATCTCACATTGCTCAGGATGGGATTTGTCTGCCAAAATGAACTTTAATAAGACATTTTAATGCACCAATAGCTTTTGTCAACAGAAGATGAACTATAAGCTTGAATGGGATTACAATTGCTAAATAGTTTTGTCATGTACAAAGCAAACAGATAAAGTGTGCAAGTTTAAATTACAATGAAATACGTGGTGTGAAGCACTAAGTTTACGTACAGTAACTATTTGTCCTTCAATAACTATGATAGTGGGAAAGCCCACACATTCACAATTATTCACAACACAGAACAAGTCAGCATTTAACTGCTTGTGCCAAAGTACAAATTATGTCCACATTATTGCTTTTTATTTATTTATAACTACAGCCTGTAACAACATCAATAATTATGCAAGGGTGATGATAAATGCTTTACTGATTAAATATATTTTATGAACACATTGTTCAGGTTTCAGAACCACCGATAACTGTCTAACCAAATGCATTTGGAGCATAAATCCCCCCCCCCAAATAAACCCCTGACTAAACAGTGAAGTTGGTCGTGCTTCATTTCAGGTGAAAATATATCCAGAAGGTGTTGGGTTACCTGTGAGGGTGTGTCTGTTTCATTGATGGGCTGACCGTCAAAACGAAACCGTATTTGTCTCATCGACAACCCCTGTACAAACAAAGTGTCAAGTTTAATACACGTCAAAATCAAAAGTCAACAGGCGACCGAAAACATGATCTGCTCATGAGAACACTAGTGTCTCACAACCCAATTTTTTGCTATTTGACTGCCTATAGAAATCTTGACAAGACTGGATTTAATCAGAAAATATTTCATGCGATTCTGAAGAGACTCTTCCAACAATTTTTACTACATAAGAGAGTGTGTATTTGGCTGCAAGTCCCTATAATTTTCTCTATGGACATTATTTTTATTACAGGTGTATTATCCACTGTCACCAGGATTTGAACCAAGATCCCAACACTCAGGGAGAAGATCAACTCTGATGCACCACTAGGGGGGGCTCATGTAGAGAATTTAATATATCCCTAGAAAAACATAAGCATATGCCATAACAATTTGTGAATAGAATTGTGTCAAAGTACCGCTTATCTGTTCCGGATGTTTAAAAGAACAACCTAGATCCAATAATGTGATAGAAATTACTGAAATGTTTTTTCTCCAGTACTGCGGTTTCCTACCATTGACCAAAAACATGCATTTGAATGAATTCGAGGTTGATTAGGATATTTCAAATTGCCTATATGTACGTGAGTGTTTCTGTCTCTTTGTTTTCCCTGTGATGGACTGGAAAGCAGTCCAAGCTTAACCCTTGCCCAAACCAGCCGGGATCATCTTGGTGGATAAAGCGGTGTAGAGGATGCATGGATGGCCAAATTGTGGCACTCTTACCTGCCGTTCACAATAAGCTTTCATCAGTTTGCTGAGAGGAGTGTGCCTTTTGATCTTGAACTGGACCACTGAGCCATCCTGCCCTGCCACCTTCAGGTTGATGTGCTCATTGTTCTCAGTCTTGACTCCCTCCTGAAAAGACAAACAAGTTTTCATTAAAAAACAACAACAAACAAATTATCAGGAAATTTATCAGTCCTTACGAGAAAATCTGCCTCCAAGTAAATATTGAGCGAGCGAGCGCGCACGCACACACACACACAGTGTGTATATAAATAACCTATTTTTACAAACCTGATTCATATGAATAATTAGAATAAGTCTGCTAGTCCCGATGGACACGTATCACTGGATATATAAGGTTTTGTTGACCAAACAGACGAAATAACTTCAGACGTTAGCTTTAGCATAAAGCATGCCAATGGACAATGGCCTGCACGGATGGCCAGAGGCCTAGCCACAGACAAAATACTATTACCACAACAACATCGACAGTAACTCCTACTCAGAAACACTTCGTTTGATGTAGTGACAGATACAATGCAAACAGTTAAAGTGTGATTGCGTTAAGATCCCGGTTTTATTTTTATCGGTACATTTCGTCCCAGTCGGTCCTGTTGCACACAGTTAGCAGTTTACACTATCTTTCACTTTAGCCGTGATTTCCGTAAGCTCATTATGCTGTAACGTAACTCCCTAAGCAGTGATACATGTGATAACATTCCAAAATTATTAATGTATACAAAAAGAAGATTTATTTTGTTGTCACTCGGCCGCATTAGCTTATTATGCTACTTCCATCGCTAGTATGCTAGCTCACGAGCTAACGCGGCAACGCTGGTAGACGTTAACGGAGAAAACAACACGGCCGCTAATAAAACCGCTTCACACGGCGATTCATCTACTATCACCACGCTGACTGTAAAAACCCGCACCGTTCTGGAAACGAGCAGAAACGTCGCTCCTCACCTTGGGCTTTTCGTCGGCCATGGCTGCTGCTTCGGTACCGCTGTGTGTCTGCGCCTTTTCTGCTGCGGCTGCGCTGTGCGCGTGCGGTGCGCCACTTTGCGC
>OMNM01001468.1:0-14667 GCA_900302745.1 Parablennius parvicornis
ACTTATCACAAAGGGTTTAAAAACATGCCTGGAGGCGGCTTTATCTTCAGTTGTGTCCACTGATTTTCTAAAGTTTTTTTAAAGCTAATATCAGAGATTTCAGATGGAAAACAGAAACAAAACAAGAAGTTATGTAACTGTCTTTATTATTTATCCACATACATATCAAAATTACAAAACAGCCTCCCAGATAGTTTCAATGAACTATCAAATGGTCTTCCAAGACTGTGTTAAAAACACTCCGCGACTGCAGATTCAGTCTATCTTCATTGATAGAAAAATATCTCTTTCACAAACTCCTCTTTAAAAAAAATACTTTCAAACGACACAGAAATTAGGAATATAATCTTTGCTTACAGTATGTACATCCTCAGTTATTGTCTCCTCATCCTGTAAAGAAACATTTTCGATTGAAAGAAATGCCACAAGGTGGCAGCATTGTGCCAACAGCGCATAATAAGGGCGTGCATGATACAATAAGATTTTATTACACTTGCAAAGAGCATTATAGCTTATAGTGGAAGATTGATTTCAGAACTCTGGTGCTTGTTTTCCTGCAACAGAGTAAAAGCTCATGGTGCAAATCCCTTAGGTCTTATCATCATCCTGACACTTTTAAAAGACTGTCTGTCATTAGTGGGGTAATACTCTGTGGAGATGTTGTGCCACGTCCCCCAGAAGATTCCGTCCCGGACCCCCTTGTAGCTCCCCTCGTAGTATCTCCCGTTGAGGTTTGCCGCCATGCAGGCGTCGAACCACCAGCCGGAGCTGTAGTAGGCCCCACAGTTCCCGGACGGGTACCGGTCGTGGTCCCGGTCCGGGGTGGTGAACGCCCGGTTGTTGTGGTCGTAGCGCTTGTCGAAGCGCAGAGCGTCGCCCGCTGTGCCCGAGTAGCCGCCCACAGTCAGTCTGTAGCGCAGCCGCTCGCTCGCCACGCGGAACAGTGCGTACTGCGCGTGCTCCTCCACACCATCAAAGTCCTGCAGCTCCACCCGCAGCGTCATGTCCCTCTCCCGGGTCAGCAGGTGAATCATGCTGTTACCCAGCCAGAACTCCCCCCCGCGCAGCTCTCCGAACCCGGACTGGTACTCCGCCCACGAGCGGTTGAAGCTCACGCTGCCGTCCAGGCGGCGCTGCAGGACGGTCCACCCGCCACCGTCCCGCTCCATGTCGCAAAACACCGGGAAGCTCCTGCTGCGGAGATCAGGGGTCACCAGGTACACTCCGCTCTCAGTGTGTCCTCTGAGTAGGTGGTCCGAGCAGTCTCTCATCACACTGGAAACTATTGAAGGATGAAAGTAAATTACAAAGGTTTAGAAACCCCCTCTTTCTTATTTCCCTTAAATCCTCCCCAAACGCTGAAAAGCTCTATTTTCTTTTAAGACAGGATCTCACTAAAGTCCAGATATTGTTTCGTTTTTACCTTGCAGGTGACATTATCATCTTACAGCTGGTATGCAGCCATGAAATATGTTGGAGGAGGTCACGAGTGCAACATGTCAGTGCAAACATCTTCCACCGTAAAATGAATTAGTGCTGCTGACATTAGGACCACCACAGTAGAAACACATTAAACTGCATTTGAAGCATGCAAATTCATTTTCACTGTTTGTTAGGGTAAATAAGACGTGTTTATGCAGCACAGTGCATGTAGAGTCTGAGGTTCAATTTTAATTTCTATGCACTATTTGATCACTATCGTTGAACTGAATCAATTGATTATTTATTGTATTCAGTTTGTGAACAAAAACCTCCGCAATCAGTACGTTTTAGAGCCGTCAGCCTGCACATAGTTGTAGTTTCATCCTCATGTCTGTCATATAAAAAGCTGCACATTTTGTGCACACATGCCGATTTCTTTTTTTAAAATACGAGATGACATTTTTATGTGATGATCATTATTATTATTCATGGGCTTCATTGTCTTAAAGTACTTTAATCTCTGGTCCTCATCAGTTTGCTATTTCAAATAATTTTCCCACAAATCAAACACGCATCAGTTTTTAATCAGCTTTATTGCTCATTTGTGATATTCCTATGGAATAATTGATTATTTTTAGTTTTCATTTGGATGTTTTGTTGGACCCCTCCAACTCGAAATTCTATTGCTAATTTCACTTGACTGACAGAATCAAAATGAGGTTTAAATTCTCCTGCAGTTTCACAGTCTTGCCTCTCTCTGTTGTTGTAAAGGTTTCACATAGAAACAAAACATTATCATGTAACGCTGAAATTGTATCTCTTACCTTTAGATGGTATCAGTGACGGCGTTTCTGTCCTGTCAGGCCTGCTGCCTCCCGGAGTGTCCCCGGGGTGCTGTTTTGGATGTCTGACTGGTTGTCTCCCATTTGAACTCAGGCTATTATTGAAGAAAGCAGCCACCTGGTTGATTTTCACTCGCAGTTCACGTGCACTGGGAGTGGACAACTCTGCACCTGAGGGCTCGAGGCCAGAGGTGGGAGAGGTTGTTGACCTGTAGCCGGGGCTGGAGGTGGAGGGAATTTGAAGACTGGGGGAAGGGATTGTAGATGCTGTCTCCTCCACATTGTGTAGTGTGTTAGCTTCTGAGCTGGAGTCGGATCTGAGAATTAGATGCGGCTTTGTGGATCCTTGATCGGTGCTTGGGAAGTTACTTGGGAGCATCCTGTGCATGCTTTTAATCGATCTTGTCGTGGTTGGGGTTGATGGTGGTCGACTGGTTGTTTGCGACTTCAGATTAGACACGGTCCTGCTGTTCAGGCTGTCTGTGAAGTCTTCAGAGAGAGTGTGAAGGTTAAGAACGGGTCCAGTTTCCAGGCTCGTGGCAGTCTTTGGAGCCTGAGTTACCCTTTTCCACATGCTGGGGTTGAGCTCTTTGCCCTTCAGGGAATGACTCACTTCAGCAATGTCTTTTCCAGTGCCAGATGCAGGTGGCATGCCAGTTTGGAAGTTTTGGATGCCGTCTGAAGTCGTCCAGCTGACTGCAGGAAGCTCTAGTTTTGACTCTGTCTTTTCAATTGGCCGTAGTTGTACCGGTTTTAGCCTTTGAACAGGTGATGCTTCTGGCTTGGCTCTAGGTCTAAACGGGAATCTGTTTGGTGGAGGACGTTTGGATGTTTTGTTAGCTGCAGCCCTGGAGAATTCATCAGGATGAGGCTTGGAATTCAAATTAGGCCTGGGTGTTTTAAGTTGCTGATTGGTTTGGGGTGCTTGGTCAGTTTTACGGCTCACATTTGGTTTCGTCTTTAAGTCTGTCACAGACTTTGAGAGCTTTTGGTTTGGTTTCAGCCCTTGGCCAGGCTTAGGTCTTTGGTTAATTTTAGGGTTTTTTATGTTGGGTTTAAACCTTTGATCCGGCCGGGTATTAACTTGTTCAGGCGTGATTTGTCTTCCTGGTGTTGAGTATTGATTAGATGTTGGCTTGAGTGTGGGATTTCTTTCATCTTTTTCCATTGTTTCATTTTCTGGCTTTCTTTCCATTGTAACAAATTCCTGGTTGAGTTTGAACTTTTGATCCTGTGGTGTATTAACGTGATCAAGAGTTAAGTCTTCTTTAGATGTAGTCTCACTTAAAGGATTACTATCAGACCTTTTCATGGACTCAGTTACAGACTCCTGGTTGAATGTTGGTATGTTATGATTGGTTGTAAGCTTTTGATCTGACAATGTACCAGCTTGATCAGGTGTCATTTTCTGTCCTAGTGTCAAATCTGGATTAGATACAGACTCAAAGTCATTGTTTTCAGATATTCCCAATGACTTAGTTGTAGGCTTTTGGTTAATTGTTGGGGTTTTCTGACTGGGTTCCAACTTTTTATCAGGTTGTATAATAACTTGGTCAATTGTAACTTTCCGCCCAGGTGATGAGTTCTGATTAGAAGTGAGATTGACTGAAGGATTTTCATCTGACTTCTTCATCAAGTCAGTCGCTGTCTTTTGGTTGAGTTTGGGGATTGTTTTGCTGGGTTTGAATGTTTGGTCAGGCCATGTATTAATTTGTTCAGGTGTTATTTTCTGTCCAGTTGATTCCGTGTTAGTTGAAGAGTCAAAAGAAGATTTTTTGTCTGACTTTTCCATGGACTGAGTTACAGAGTGTTGGTCAAATGTTGGTATCTCTTGACGGGTTGAAAGCTTTTTATCTGGCAATGTCGGCGCTTGATCAGGTTTCTGCCCTGGTGACAACTCTGGATTGGATACAGACTCAAAAGAAGAATTTTCGTCAACCCTTTCTATGAACTCATTTCCTGGATCTGACCATGTATTACCTTGATCAGTTTTGATTTTCTGTCCAGGTGTTGGTTCTTCATTAAACGCAGTGCTGAATGTGGGTTTTCTGTTAGACTTTTCCATAGACTCCATCTCTGGCTTTTGATAAATTGTTGGCATTTCCTCATTCGGTTCAACCCTTTGATTGGGCCTTGCATCAACTTGTTCAGGTGTAGTGTGTAATCCAGGTGTTGAGTCTTTGTTTGTTTTAGAGTAAAGTGAGGGATTTTCACCAGACCTTTCCTTTTCAGTTACTGGCTCTTGGTAAAGTTTAGGGATTTTCCTGCTGGGGTTAAACCTTTGATTTAGATGAGTATCAACCAGATGAGGTGTAATTTTCTCATCTGGTCTTGAGTTTTTATTTGATTTGGGCTTAAATGTAGGATTTTCTCCATCCTTTGTAACTGACTCAGTTACAAATTCTTGGTGAACTCTTGGTATGTTTTGATGAGGTGTAGGTTTTTGATCTGGTTTTGTATTGATTTGATCTGATGATATGCTCTGTCCTGATGTTGAGTCTGGATTATTTGTAAGCTCGATTGTGGGAGTTTTGTCAGACTCTTTCATTAACTCTCTGTTGGGATTTTGGTTGTTTGATGGTATTTGTTCATTAGGTTTAAAGTTTTGATATGGCCATGTACCAGTATTAGCCTGATCAGGTGTAATTTTGAGGTCAGGTGTTGAGTCGTCCTTTACTGTGTGGTAACGTGAAGAATTCTTCTCATACTTTTCAATGAACTCAGTTATATTAGTGGTTCCTTTTTGATTAATTGTTGGTATTTTCTGTGTGGATACAAACTTTTGTTCTGGCCATCTACTAGTGCGATCAGGCGTAAATTTCTGTTTCGGTGTCAAATTTGACACCGATTCAAATGAAACATTTTCTTTTGAATTTTCTATGGATTCAGTCACTGATTTTGGGTTAATTACTGGAATTCTCTGACTGGATTCAGATTTTTGATCTAGTCCCCGATTACCTTTATCAGGTGTGATTTTTCCTCTTGATGTTGAATCTTCATTTGGCGTAGGTTTGAAGATGGGAGTTTTGTCAGACTCAGTTACAGCTTCTTGGTTGAATAATACGATATTTTGATGGGATGTTTGCTTTTGATCTGGCAATGTACTTGCTTGATCAGGTGTCATTTTCTGTTGAGGTGACGTGGGCTCGAAAAGGGAATTATCATCAGTCTCTTTCCTAGACTCAGTTATAGGGTTTTGGTTAAGTGTTATGATTTTCTGATTGGGTTGAAACCGTTGATCAGGGGAATTTTTGCGTGTGTATGAGCTTTCATCAGTAGGCTCCAGTAAAGGACCTTCATTTGACTTTGCTACAGACTCGGTTGCAACAGTTTGGTTAGGTTTTGGAGTTAAAATAGTAATTTCACTTCTTCTTAATTCCGGTTCATGAACAAGTGATGGATCTTGGTTTCGATCAAATGATCGATCCGGTGTTGTTTCTTCGCCTTCTAGACTTATGTCAGGTTTTTTAATTACATCAGATTTGATATTTTTAACAGGATAAAACAGTTTTGTCTCAGGTTTTGAGTTTTCATCAGAAGATTGGATTTTTTCAGACTCTTCCATTTGCCTGACTGAAGGATATCTGTCTAAATGGGTTGTGTTAACAGTTGGATTTTTTTGATGATGTCTCTGGGCTGGAGTGACAGACTTTGGATTTGTTTTGGGCTTTTCAACTGGTATCTTGTTTTGACCAGGTGTGCGCTCTCTGTCATGTTTAGGTTTTGAAGCGTTTTTCAGATTTTGATCAGTTGAGAAAACATCAGGGTGTCTTCGTTGGTCATGTTTTCTAATTTGGGCATGTTTTGGGTTGTTGGTAGGTTTTGACTGGTTGGTTGTGGTTTTGGGAAGTGAAGACTTCTGCTTTGGGATATTTTTAGTTCTTTTGTCAGGAAAAGCTCGTTCAGGTTTACGGTCTGTTCGAGTATTTTTCAGCTCTTGCTCTGCTTCAGGTTTAGTTTCATGTTTATGCTTTGGACCAGGTTTTGGTCCTCGACCCGGCAGAGGTTTAATGCCACTCTTGGCTTTTGAGCTGATATTCTTATTAGTTACCCAGTGGCTATTACCTCTATTTTTGGGAGCTGCAGTGACATATACGTTCTCATGTGGAGCTGTGGTCGCTGTCGTTGAGCTAACTTGACCATTGAGTCCTGCTCTGGGTTTTACTTCAGATGAAGGTTTGAGGGTATCAGTGGAGCTGGTTATTTGTTGTCCTGCAGCGTCAGACTTAGCATCAGGAGATTGTGTCTCAGAATTACCAGATGCTCTAGGTCTTGTGCTTTCTGTTGGTTCATAGGCAGCAATAGTCTCATGACTGACATCGGTGATAAAAGCTGAAGTGGAACTGGGCAGAGAAGGCCATGGAAGAGATGACGTAAAGATTATAGCTTTGTTAGAGTCTGAGGAGTCAGGTCTTGACGGTCTGCTGATTGTAGAGTCAGGAGTTGGTCTGAATGATACAAAGTCTGTCCTTTCAATTGGTTTGCTGGATGATAATACTCCATCACTCTTTCCCTGTGCTCGCTCTGTTTTTTCGCCTTCTGTTTTGATCTCTTCTCCCGTCTCCCTGCCCTCCTCCTCTAACTCCTCCACTTTTATGGTCTTCTCTTTTTCTGTGTGCCCAATGCCTTCGCTCTGTTTTGGTTTCTCATTATTTCGTTCAACATTTATTCCCTTTTCCTTTTCCCTTCCCTTCTCCACATGCTCCCCTTGCTCCCTATTTGTATGCGCACCATGGTCTTCAAACATCTTTACTCTATCACTGGCTTCAGTTTGGGTCTTTTTCTCTGTTTCATATTGCCTCTCATGATTTTCACTTTCTTTAGGTTTGTCTATATTTTTGACATTAGTTGTTATCCTCCTTTCTTTTTGTTTATCCACCTTATCCTCCTGATATTCCTCGAAGCTCTCCTTTCTTGTGTGTGGTATATTTCTGTCTGTCGTTATTTTTCGGTTATTTTTGTCAGCTCCTGTTTCTATATCTGGATATTCTAAACTCTCATCCCTGCCAGAATTTGCCACCTTTGTTTGTCCAGGTCCGTCCTTTTCATTTGTCCCCACTTTAAGGGGTTTTCCATATTTTTCTGTCAATTTAGTATCACGTTTTCCATTGTCAAGTTCTGTTATGACTTGTTTATTACGTTCTCCTTCTGCATCCTGTTTTTTCATTTCTTTCTCTTCCAGAGAGAAACTTTTGCCAAAGTCTCCATCTCCTTCTGTATTTTCTGTACGTCTGTTTGCACCACCCTCTTGTCCGTAATCTCTGTCACTCACTTGACGTCTCTCATTCATCCAGCTCCTCTCATCCTCACCCTCCTTTTGTTTCTCATGCGCTCTTTGACTGGCACACTCTCTCTCACTTTGGCTTACTGTACAGTCTGCACACATCTCCCTCAGTTCATCCACGCTGTCCTTCAGTTTCTCCAGGTCCTGCACGATCCTCTCCAGCTCTCTGAGTTGTTGTGGAAGGTGAACAGTGAGTGGCGGCAGGCGAAATATGTAAGGGCACGTGCCTTCATGCGGCCCCTGTCTGCACGGTTCCTCGGGTCTCAGAGTTGCAGTGCAGGGCCCAAATCCTTTATCCAAATCCAACAGGACTACCTCATCTGCCATGATCCAAGAGGGACTTGAAAAAGCCAGCAGGGTCCCGCATACGCACAGTGCTGTTAACCTCATTGTGTCCTCTGAGCGAAAAGTGGACGGAGAGCAGGGAGAGAGCGAAAAAAACACCCACCTCAGTTTGTGAAGTGCAGTGACAGTGAGGGGAGGAGGAGGTGAAGTGGGAGGGAGGGGACGTGGGAGGGGGACCTGATGGAGCTGTGGAAGTGAATCAGTGAGACAGTTTTGAGAGAGAAACAAAAAGGAGGGGGGAGTACTGCGTAGATTCATTTAAAAAATAACGTTTTCTAGAAGATAGTGGACAAAAGGCAGGAAGCGTGTGGAAATTTTGAAATGTTCCCACGTTGTAACGTAAACAGAATTTACGGTCAGATTTAGAAATCAATGTTGTAAAGAACAATAGCTTTGAAAAGAATGTATGATATTGTAATCCCACTATTACATTCCAATTTCCTCTCTTGTAGTCTCATCATTTAATGGGGATTGTTCGTAATGCATTCTCAATCTATGCTGTCATGATTAATGTATCACAGATTTTGACTATGTGTTTGTGTCAGAGTTGCTTTGGCAGGAGCTTCCCAGTCTGTCTTTTCGTGGCTCCAAAAACATGTGAGTGACAGATGTGACAGATCAAACTATGCATTTGAAGCACAATATTGACCCCCTGGAGCGGAGCCAAGAGATTCTTATTCTGATTTGTAATGGTATATTTCATTTAACCATAAGCTGCGTGGTTTAGGTGAGCTTCCGAGTAATGAAAGTCAGGAATGTCATATTTATCCAAGAAGGCCACTTGATTTAACGGGAGGGCCAGTTGAAAGAAATATTTAATTTACTATTGACTTATTGATGTTACTAATCCCAAACAAGTGTTGGAAATCTCTTTGGCAATATCTGGGTGGAGAAGCTAAACTCACTGTGTACGGACTGTCTGTTCATCTAAGAATTGGCTAATTCGTTTTGTCTACATATAGTCAGAAAAAAAAAGAAAGAGAAAACACAGTCACATGAACTAAATGAGGCATCTGCTTGGCAGGGAGTGTAGATAATGAGGCTTTAGTTTATCAGACCCCAGGGAGTGAAATGTCAGTGCCTCTACAGGATATGAGATGTGAGTGATAGCATGCAATGCCCGTGTTTGATGTTTCAAAAACCTATTCTTTTCAAATAATTGTTAGGGCACTTAAAGGGTCCCTTTTTTTAAACTCCCAAAACGTGACTCCTGCACAGCGTTGTCTCTTTCACTGACTGAGAGATATCGCAGCTGTTCTTTAATCATGACAGAAGAGAATGTTTTGTTTAGAGAGCGGACTCTAAGAAGCATTGTAGTAGAAATGACGAAAATTGAACAAAGCACTTTACTGGCCTGAAAGTTCATTTTACCCTCTGCAGAGGCGGCACCTCATAAAAGTTTTAAACGCAACAGTTGTTTCAGTTGTTAAACAATGTGATTCACGATTACAAAATATGTTTTTAATTCTTTCAAGCAGACTCTAAGGGCTTCTGGATGATAGTGTCCTTTTGCAATCCATGCTTATATCCAAGTAGGAGCTGCCCTCAGTCTGACACCAGCGTTCATGTTTTATTCTTAATCCCCCACCTTTACTAATGCAGTTATGAGCTCATTTGACATTTGCTAACTGTTGGCATGATACAAGCCAGAAATAAGTGTCCTTTAACCTTTCACTGTCACGCCAGTGTTTTAGCACTTACTTTGGGAAATGGTGTGAGAGAATTGTTTACAATTTGAGAGACTTGACTCTGAACTCTAGGCTGCATTGATTTATTATCAGAGCAACATCTTTAACAGCTCAGCCAAGCAGGAGTCTCAGACAGTCACTTTTTGGCTGCGACAAACCAACCTGATGCACACATTGCATAAAATATCAGCATGATTAGACGTTGCAGTGTGTATGAACAAGGTTAATCAGCTCTATTCATTTCATTGTTGTAAATCTGAATTGCAGAGCTCATGCAGAAACTTCATCATTCCACATAATAACCTCTCTCCTGGCTTTACCCATTTATGGATGGCAGGGTTTTTTTTTTTCTCCTCAGGGTGCCCTTTGAGGAAATAGTGTTTTGAATTCCCCCGGTGTGCTTGCTTGGCTCACTGTCTGTCCTGGATCGTGTAAACATGGAGGGTTTTTTTCCATTCAGGCTAGAACAAACAAATGACCATCCGACCAGCTTTGCTGTGGGGGCTTCCCGGCAGACCACTTCATCTCCATCCACTTTGGGCAGAGGAGCATGTGTCGCTGGTTGTGTCTGTTAAGTGCATAAGTGTCCCATTTCCAGACAAACTGGCCTCACCCCAAAAACAGTTATGGCGCAACACCAGCCTCTTCTAATAGCACACTATATATGCATGCCTCAAGGTAGAAACCTACCTGGTCTTTATTATTTCACTGACTCATCGTTTTCAAGCCAAATTCAAATAAAATCAATCAGCAAAGCTGTTACCTGATATAACACCTGCTTAAATCCCATGGTTCAGTGTGCGTCAGTTATTATGAGACTTTCCCTTAAATTGTCTTTTTCACGCTTTCTTTCCTCTTCGTTATTTGAACACATGCAGATTCTCCTTCCCGAGGCGTCTGCAGCCAGTTGCTTTACTTCACAGTAACTGATACATTCCTTTCCTTTCACACGTGTGAGAATGTTTTTCATCCCTTCAATTGACTGATAGTAATTCCTACAAAGTGAAACAATCAAGTGTCTTTAACATCTGGGCTGGATTTCCTACAGCCAGCAAACAGCAGATAACATCAGGTCAATTTGCCTCAAATCCAAAATCCTGGACTTAATTAAAAACAGCTTGAAATTCATATTTAAGAGCCCGTGTCCTGATGAGGGATGTGGAAAGAGGGCGTAACAGGAACAGATTCTCCCCTGCTGTCACCGTCTGCCCAGCAGGAGCGGACTCTGAGGTGAATATGGACTTTTTCTTTTTAGACATTGACATGAAGAATAAAAATACCAGAAGTAATCTTTCCACCACAGAAGACGTTATCTTCAATGTTTTGAAGTCTGTTTTGTTTAAAAAGTACTACAGAACCATTTAGTCTCCCATCATATCGAATCCGGATGTTCATGCTGAATAGATTTGTGCTGCCTTCTGTATATTTCCCAGCTGTGATTAATTGAAGCCATGCCTCGTACACAGAGGATGAAGTCGATACAAATGCATAGGAAGGTAAGCTGAAAACCCGGCGACCTTTTCTCTTCACTCAAACAATTGTAAAGTCATATTTTGAAAGTATTAAATGTGTCAACATTAGAAAGACAATTATCTTTTTAAAATCAGGATAGTAAAATCCGGTGGTGGGTGGAGATACTTAAAGGAATCCTTTGATTCTCTTTTTCAGGGTTTATTTATATCCTTGGACTCTACTAATAAAGTTTTATTGTGATTCACTGTTTAAAAGAAAATCATACTTTGAGTTGTACCGACCTTTCTTGCAGCTTCTTCTTTCATTCTTTACTGGATACAAGATGTCTTCTGTTTATGTCGTATTATCATAATACATATTCTAAAAACAAATATGCATTCTTCTTCAATATGGCATTATCTAGTTCATCTTGATGGGGACTATGGGAAAAGCTATACCTAAATACAATCCAAACACACACGTTGATCAAACGAGAGCACATGGAGAACATACACACTGCACAGGCTTCCAAATACTGAAAACACAACTGATCCCTTTGGAGTGAGAGGAGCAATATCACACAAACAAATGGTATGTTGCGTTATCATAGATATGCTTTGAGTATCATGAGTATTAATATTAAATATAAAGTATTGTGTGACAGTGTGAGTCTTTACTGGTGAACATGGTTGCTATACAGTTAATTTAAACCATTTTCTGTTTTATTTACCACATGTTATTTGTTTTATTTGAATAGGATATGTTGCCCAATGGGGGTATTTAATTCAATAAACAACCCAATTAAGCTGAGCCATAAGACTGCCAAGTCTGGCGGAGGTTTGAATGTCCCGATGACGTCAATGAGAATTTAGGACTCAAATCAAAATAAGCATAGAAGATGCAAACAACTACAGCACTTTTATTATTAGGTGGCCACTTTCAATGTACAAGCTGGTGCTTACTGTCTGTTTATTTACTGAAGTGGAAGGTATACAGCCGTGTGCTTAGTTTGCAGAAGTTCATGTGTTACAATTTTACTTACTATCAACAGAAATATCCGCCAGAGAAATACATGAACCTGGCTGAAACAAAGGGTCTGTTACTGCTTTTATTTCAAAATTTAATAAGACGGAGCAGAAGTTGTTTTTTCTAATGGCACGGCCCTCGGCAGCCCTTCTAATCTTTATGTAAAAAATCTAATGCCCTCACTTCATCAAGCCTCTGATTACATAAAAAGAAGTCAGGAGTCATAACTCCGTGAGGTGCAGGATCAATGAGTCAGACTTACTTGTTCCCATAAACAGTCCACATACCCCTGCACTTGCCTGCAGCAAGAGGGTGGAGGGGAAGATGGCAGGTTATCAAGTGGCATGCCATCCCCCCCAAATTGCTGGCTAACTATTAGTTTAATGTGTCGTCACATAAATGTGTTTTGTATTCAGAATATTGGTTTACAAATTAAGAAAAATAAATAATACATGGTAATAACTCCAATCTGTACGTCAGTAAATGCACTTTCCGCTGCTGAAGGTGCTATAAAGACTGATTGCCTCTGCACTGCCTTTTGTTATGGAAACTAGAAATAACTTTTACTTTATTATTCAGCTAACTGTGTCTCTTTCTCTATGGCAACTGTTTAAATGTCAGCCCACATGCTCTATTCACCCTTTGAGTAATTTGTGTCGAAAGACATAAACAAATCTCATTTTAGAGTAAGCCACTGTCAGTGTTGATGAACACTGTATACCCTAACTTTCCAATCTCACTCTCAGGCATGTTGGGACATCGGATAGAGACAGAGAGGGGAGGATGAGAAAGAGTCCTATTTAACAGAGAAGTCATTTTGCACATTTCTGCTGTATTTGTTTCCCTTTAATGTCATAACAAAATGATAACTCTCATCCAGTATGAGTATGTCAACAAAGACAGTACTCAGACCTTATCCAGAAATTATAATAACATAATGTTTAAATAGAATGAGTAATGACGGTGATCTCATGCATGATATAAAAAGTAGTGAGTCACCAGTTGTTGTTATCCAACAGTTTTGAGCACATTTTCACTGACGCCACCCAACATTTGAGCTTTAACAACTGCTGCAAGGTTCAGTGAACGTGATGAGTTTCACAGCAAAAAAATACCTCAGTGGATTTCCATAACTTTAATGCCACCTAGTGACTCTTGTGGGAAATACCTCAGAATAGCTCTAATTGTAGGATAAGAATCAGAATCAGTGTTTTAAAAATTCCCGTGAGAAATTATTTTAACTTATAACCGTCGTCTTTTGATTTTTCCTTGGATTCATTAAATATTTATTTTTTATTCTATTTTATATAAGGACAGTTTCCTGATGAAATAATTTGATAATGAAGTATCATTACAAATACTCATTTATTTATTTATATATATATATATTCATATTCTATCTGATGTGTCTTATGTGTGTGGATTTTTGTTGAAGGCAGAGGATGTATAAAAAATACAAACAACAGTCAAAGCATTTTTACACCATAACATATTAAATCACACAATAGACTTTATTGTCCTTTAGGAAAATTCCCCTCTGTCAAGTGCAGGAAAAACAGTCATATAGACGGGAACACAGACCAATGCCAAACCATAGCAGCCAATTGCATTTGTATTGTTCTTAATTGGTTTTGTAAGGATTTGAGAGGAGTAAATCAAAACAAGCACAAGAAATATAAAATCACCACATAGGCACTTTAAAAAGAATCAATTTTAAATCAGCACAGAAAAAAAATGTTAGACTGCACTTATAGCAACACATTTTTTATAGTCTGTCACAGGGGTTTGGAGACCTTTTAAATGTCTGTCTTTCCTCTTAATCCAGCCCAGATGAAGGCCTTGGCACGGCTGCTTGTGACAGCCATGTCAAAAGCAATAATGCATCACAATTATATAGCATAGTAAAACAGAAAATGTTATTAATTGTACTATTGAACACTGGTTAAAATTGCAAATATCAAAGTTAGGCATTCATCTACTATGCAAAGCAGATTTGTACTGTACCATTTAATTTAATTAAAAAATTTAATTGTATAACTTGTGAAAAATTGTTTTCACCTTTCATATTGAAAGCTGCATATAATGCGCACCTGGCGTAACGCGCACCACACCGCGCGTGAATTGCGTACCACACGTACGAGATTAGTCCCCGGAAAATCCTGCCTGCGGCCCTGTGCTGGGTGCTGCTCAATGGCTGCGGCTGCTACTGTCTGCGTGTTGCCTGCGTGCTGCAGTCTTTCCGCTCCTGCAGGCTGTCAACAGTCTGTCTGCGCCCCTCCCCCCTGCGTCTTACGTCACACCTTAGGCCCCGCCCCCGGCCTGGCTCTCACGCACCAGTTACGTCTGACCGTAAAAAATAGAAACTTCCAAGATGGCCGAGTCCGTTGACTCCATGCATTTCGCAGCAAACAGCAAAACAAATTCCCCCAAACCCCTGCTAGCGAAACGGCCGCCCGAGAGCCGTCCGCAGTCTTCCAGCGACATTTTCCCGCCGCCCCCCAAGAAGGTCCGCGTGGAGGAGAAGGGCCTGAAGCACCGCAGGCTGAACGGAGAGGTGTGCGCAGGGGAAAAACACAACGGGAAGCAGAGTTGTGGGAGCCCAGCGAAA
>OMNM01001471.1:1994-9494 GCA_900302745.1 Parablennius parvicornis
TCTGTCTCTCTCTCTGTCTATCTCTTTCTCTCTCTCTCTCTCTCTCTCTCTCTTTCTCTCTCTTTCTCTCTCTCTTTCTCTCTTTGTCTCTCTCTGTGTCTCTCTCTCTCTCTGTCTGTTTGTCTCTCTCTCTCTCTCTCTCTCTCTCTCTTTCTCTCTCTCTCTCTCCGTCACCCTGTTTTACCCTCCCTTATCCTCTCCTAATTCCAGCTATCGAGAATGCCTTTATTTGCTACTGTCACTTACAAAAAAAAAAAAAAAAACATACAGTAAATTGGACACAAGGGCAATTAAGAGGCTGATCCAGGCTGAGCACTGTGAATGTGCTTGGCATACTTTTCCATTTCTGTTGGATTAAGTGGCCTGACATTCAGATAGCTCACTAAATTCAGATGCATCGCTGTCCTTCAGCTCGTTCAAAGGCTCCGGCTTCCTCCCATCTCTGTACTGTAAGCTTTACAGCGGAACGTGAATGTAGGCCTCTTTCCCCCCCGAGTATGAGCTGCATATATCCTCCTCATTATAGTAGTAGTAAATATAATCATCAAACACAATAATTGTTATTCATGCGGCATACTTCTGCTGATTGTCTTTTCATTAAACAGATCCTCTGTAAGCGTTTGCCTGCAGTGTAACTGCGTCTTACCACGTGAGTTTCTTCACACACCAGCGGGTCCTCCCTCATTTTCCCCCCTCTAAACACTCGCTCTGCGAGGACCGGGGGTAACTGAGGATTTCTTTCTGTCTTACACTTACATCACGCTTGCAGAATATGTCAGGGATCGGACCTGCTTGATTTACATGACTGGCAGTGAGTGCCAACACTGACATGACAGAAGCAGTGTGGCTTAAGGACACGTTGGCGATGATAGCCTCTCTGGGACTCCAACCGTGACGTGCACCGCAGCACCGATGCGTCACTTCAGGATTTGCTACTGTATTTTCAGGGAACTGGTAATCCCATTCAGAATGGGAAGAAACTGGCTTCAGACATGAATTGAATCTGTACAGATGCTGTTTGGAGGCTGGCGTGCTGTGTCCTCTGGACAGTTCCTGTAAAGGACAAAACTGAAGACACACTGACATTTCTACACACATTAAATGACTTGCTACACAGTACCACATGATTTCAGTGTGTAACTGCAATAGGTCTCAACAGAATGCAAGAAGAACATTATCCTGAACGTCAAGGACACACAGTATGCCAGCGATGCCTTTCGAAGATGAATTACGTGAAGTGAGAAGGTATTAAAGCTGGATTAATATGCCAGAAATAAGCTCAATATGGAAGTCAAGGAAAATATGGATCTCAGGCCCAGCCCACTCGAGCTAAAACCATCTATTTCTTCCCCGTCTTTTTAAAAAAAATTTCAGTTCACACATCACTTCGAACACGGCTCAAAACAGTGTAGTACATATGACAGACCTTTAAGCGGCACTGTAACTGCCACAAAAATACACCGAAAACCACAGAAGAAGACATAGAGAATACTCTTGCTCGTCCTTGTATTGGAAAAACCTCAACATCTGGCCTTATTGTATTGTATTTCTTTATTTCATGTTCTCCCATTGTTAATGTTTATAGCAGATTGTTCTCTGCTGCATGTGTCTGTGGTTTCATTACAAAACTAAACAACAGCGACAAATAATGGACCAACATGATTACTAATATATCGTTTTCAGCATTTTAACAGTTTCTGTGAAAACAGAGTTTGTTTTTTAAAACGGGGCCGTGTAAATGGAAAAGGTCATGATTTGGAGGGAAAAAAAACCCATGTGGAATTGGTATTGCACGCTCAAGTGTGGAAGCTGATAAACAGAATCTGAGGATCATATTTGAGAAATGTGTAAATGACACAAACAATGTAGTGTGGTCGCCTTCATGAATATTGACTATTCAGCATATGCACAAGTTAACAGACTAATCTATAGCTAATGTGAAATATGATTGGCATCTGAAAACATTTGTGTTGCGTATGATCGCATCTGTTATAAATCAGAAAGAGAGGTTAACACTGGTTGATCTGAGACTTTCATATCCAGACTTTATTAGATTACTTTATGACCTTTTTGGTTGTTTTTTTTGCCAAATTCAGATTTATTTGCTGTAACATTCTGATATGTTTGATTGACTTTCTCTAACTCTTTGGCATCAAGGGTCGTTTTGTGTTAGTGGAAACTCCATCCCATCACTCCACAGTGAACTCAAACAAATGAGCACGCAAACGATACCCCTAGCAAATCTCTCCATAGAATCCACCTGTTTGTGTGATTCATGGTGTAGTTTCTATTGGATTACCAGCAAATTGAATGCAATCCTAAATACAGGACACATGAACACCCAGATTTTCTTCCCCTCATGCTCTCCCTGTTTTGATATGAGAAAGCAAGCGGGGTGGTGGTGACGGTGTTGTTGTTGGTGCTGCTGATGAGTCAATACTCTGCTGCAGCCTGAGACACAATGGCTGCTCTCCCGCTGAAGTGTGAGGGGCGATCCGGTGGTTCCTGCTCGTGGGCCGAGTTCCAGGTTTGCCTTGGCCCCGTTCCAGGTGTGGGAAGTGAAATGTAAACAGTTTACAGATCTGCTGTGGCTGGGGAGGGCCGAGGGCTGTAGCTGGGGGGAATGTAACCTGAACACCACTTCACATGGGAGCAGCGCTGCGAGATGCAACGTTCATGGATAGTGTGCCGGGACCTGAGAGGAAACTGAGCCGCAAGTTCAAGGCAGAGGCAGCCGGAGAAAACAGCTGCTGACGTCAGTCGTCTTGTGGGGGGGTTTCTAAGGGGTTTGAAGAAGTTGACTGGCTTCATGAGTCCTGACTTTGTAGCTTTGAGGTAGAGCTTCAGGGGACGTCATGGAGGGGGGCGTCCTGTAGCCTGTGATTGTGCTGGACCAGCAAGGTAGAGGTCAACCTTTTCATGATTTTGACCCAAAAAGCTGCTAAATGTGTTTGGTGGTTGACCTTGGTTGATCAAACTGATGCGGATTAGCTTCACAGAAATAAACCACAGACACTTCTGGAAATAAGTGGAGTTAATGATGAACAAGACATGAAGGGCCCATCGACACGGCAATGACTTCAAGTGACAATGCAAAACTTTCCTTACGTTTTTAGTGTTGGTTTACACAACGATGGTGCCAGTGGAAATGTAACTTTTTGAAGAAGATCCCCAGGTGGAACTTTTTGAAAAGGCTTGCACTCTGTCCCTGTTTAGATTGCAGAAATACTGCTCCTGCTGCCGGTCACCATGGTCACCATTTCTGCATTATAGCTTGTGATTTTACAAAAATATATCTTTAATATGTTTCACAGTGGACGGGGGTTTGAAAGGGTGTGGGTCACGTATCGTGCTGTCCCAGGTCTAGTCATCTGTCCTGTCCCAGGTCTTGCATGTGCTCATTCCACTAGTTTGTAGGAATTCAATCGTGCAACATTGTACCATGAATTATATATTTGATTCTCACTCTTCACTACTTAATCTTTTCATGCATGGCTTTCAGGTCTTTCTAGGGTCCGTCTTTCAGGAAATTGACCCCACAAGTATTCACGCAGAACTACGAATCAGCCCAAACAGGCTCCCTGGGAAGTCTGTGTAGAGCCTAATCCAGCATGGCGACACGCTGCACTGTGGCACACAACTCATTCACTGAGAATGTCAGTGAAACTTCTGTGGTTTAAAAACACCTCCTGAATATTTGCCCCTTTTGCCTCTGAGTATTTCTGGTTTTCCATTGAATGCCTTATATGTTGGCCCCTGCTAGCAACGTTTCTCATGTAGAGATGACTGACTCTATTTATGTGAGATCCACAACATTGTTTACACTCTACAACAGAGCCACATTATAACAGTTTATTGAACGATGTGTACAAATACAAGTGAGTAGTGCGATGAGTTGGAATGGGACAGGTTTTAATACAATTGAAGGAATGAACAGTTTCTTATCCTCAGAATACATTTTATGAGTTATGCTCCCTCAACAGCTGTTGTTTGGTGAAAATTTAACACCAGATAACAACCTGATGGGACAACTTAAAAAAAAAATGCTGAGAAATTAGGTAAAGCCAGAGAAACACATGTGATTGTCAGATAGGCCTTGTGGATGTAAAAATAACCAGTGTAGATATGTTAAAGGGGTCCTATTAGTCAGCTTTTAAACACTTTCATATGGGTCTTTTTGGTCCAAAAATATTGTACTTAAAGTTTATTGTCCCAAATCTAGCTTTTCCTTGATTTAAAACCATTTCAATACTGGATCATATGAACTACATTGAGAATCTGCTGTGTCTGTGTCACTGCACTGTCCCCGCCAGGGCAGAGCTGCCTGATTGTGGGAGGAGTCAAAGGGAGGAGCTACTTTGACTGGGATTGGCTAAACCCCCAATGACACTCTATAGGGTTTGATTTCTGGTTGGCTTGTTGGAGCAACACATTTTTTAAAAACTGAAACAAGCCAGTGAGAGAGAGGACAGACTTTCATCACTTCTGTGGCATCATTCCAGGTATTGGGATGAATACTACTGTTGGAAAACCAGTAGAAAAGAAGTTTTGCATAATATGAATGATTTAAAGTTTTGTTAGCACATTTTCTGCTATTTGTCTGGTTATCTAAGTGAAGTTGGTTCAAGCTCTTGTAAACACGGGTCAAAAGAAAATTCCCAAAGAAATGACAGGAACAGAAAATTTCAATAATTTGATTTGTTGTAATAATTTGAATTAACCTAAATAATTGTCATGCATCGACTTATTTCAAAGCACATAGAATGAGGTTGTTGGAGATGGTGTTTGTTTCTGTGTGTGCATTCAGACATTTATTGATAGCTGTTACTAGTTCAGTTCATTGGTGCTGTTTTCTTGTATAAATAGGCTGCGTGGACTCGGGGTGTGCACAACCACATCGCTGGCCTGTTCAACATTGTGCATGCTTAAAAATCACCTGGTGTCACATGTTGTGGATGTGCTGCCTGTGTTGTCAGAGAATGAATGCAGCAGAGCCGGCTGTTGCTGCAGCACTAAAACCTTAGCACAGGAAAATGAGGCAACAAAGAGCTTTGAGGAAGTAGACACATATCTCCAAGGACACATACCACCCAGCAGATCAAAGGACCTAGAGGACGCGTTTGATGGGGAAACCACAGTGGTTTTCAAAGCATTGTAGTCCTGCATCTCACCAGCCCACCAAGGCCCCCCGATAGAAATTCTAATACGTCCGCCTGTCAGTTAATTGAAGCTCCATTCGGTCCCTCGGGGGACTGAAGGCGAGTCTTTAGAGAGCATCTCTGTCCTGCTGCGTGGTCGTCATTAATTATTATTCCTCAATCACCTCCTCAGTAACACAGTTTATGGTTTGAGTGTGTTGTTGTGTCTTGTCGGCAGTTTCTTGTCTTGGGAGAAGACACTGATGTTTGACAGGGAAAAGATCACAGCCGTCCACACATTCACTCATATCGGATCATTCCACCTTTGGGGAAGTTGTGTGTTTGCTGAGGAGGTGCTTGGTTGTCAGTGGTGTTGCATTTGATCATGGAAGGGGGAATTCGAAGCGGCTGTTGTCTGCATAACAACAGAATCGAAGGTAAAGGACATGAGAAGGACATGAGAAAAACAAACTGAAGGTAGATATTTGAAATTGATTGAATTTGTCAAATCAGAATCAGTGTATCTTTTACGGTAGATGGAAGAATACACACATTCCCAAGCAAACAAAGAAGCAGCCTGTCAATGTGGAAACGTGTCCCTCTTCCCCCGAGAGCGACGGGAAGTCGGTGCTGTCTGCGTGTGAACTTCTGAGCTAGGAGGAAGCGGTGAGCGATGGCAGTCGATCTCAGCTCAGCCATGTTTCTATGTGTGGCACATGTGGCATGCAGTGCAAAAGAACACACTTGATCTTTGCAAAAAATAAAAAATAAACACATCTCAGCATATCAGGGCTGCATCAGCGTCATCTTGTCAGGAATCACATTTGACATTCGCGAAAACACGAATGTTTACTGATGACTATGCGTTCTACAAATTATTTAATAAATACCTCATTAATGGTTTCAAATGCAATGAAATCAGTGCTGGCTGGACAAAAACTAGGGACACACTGATAGCACATTTTTAAAGGACAAATACAAGTGCAAGTACTAACCTTTAGCCACTTGCTTATATCGAGTACTTATTCAATGCCATAAAGCCTAATTCATACTGCATATGCAGACTATATGCTACCAACTATATGCTTATCAATCTTTTTGACCTCAGGGCCTAATTTGCCGGTTGCAAAGTGGCCCAGGGCTTATTTAAATATTAACAATTTCATTTCAGTGATACAAGACATGGTTTGATTTGTATTCAATAACTGAATCAAGTCCACTCAGATTAACAAGCTAAAACCTTGTAAAATAAATGATACAAGACACTGTGATGATCTGAAAATGTTTTTTATCGGGTGGATGTAAACCTGCACCGGAGAGTCAGGGGGTAAGTCCGAATTGTCCCTCCGATCTCCCTATTAACTTTACCTTAACTCCGTGAATGGCGTAACGGGGTTATGGAAAGGCTTCCTAAAGGAGTTAGTGAAAGGCGACCACGTTGGTGTGGCAGTCAGACAGTACTTTTACTTAGCGGCGTCATAATAATCCGACGGCGGTGCAAGTTAGTGACGTCTGCTGTGGTGAAAAAACTACAAGTTTCCGAAAATGGACTACAAAAAGTGCATTTCTACCACTTTCCCCTGTACCTCTAACCGCTTATGAACCTAAATTACCAGGTTTGAATGTAAGTCAAAGGAAAAGATGCTGCCAGGCTACAAGGAACTAAAGTGAAACTAAAAGAATGCCACATTGGGAATGGCTGATTACCTCAGCCTCCACTCATAAATCAACATTAATCTGAAATAAGTATGATTTTGTGAAATTGTTGGAAGCATACAAATGTACAACTGCACAAAGCTCCTAGGTGAATGAAATATATTGAATAAAGCATAATGTGGCTAAAAATGTCTCTGATTCATTTTTCTTGAATGACAGAGTCTCTGTTTTATCTCACTTATGTGATAATATCTGATAATATATATCATATCATAAGAACCAACACACACATCAGTAAACACTGACATATAGACTTAACTGCATTTGTTTTACAACATCCAGAACATTCCTAGTTGGGATCTGAGTTTTAATTTATTTAAAGTTGTTTAAGGCAGATTATTGCTTTGGTAACTTACATCATGATCTGCTCCCTTTTTAATCATCGTCTTTCTCTGAATGCTCGGATGAGCAGGTCCCTTTAAATGTTGTCGCCGCAAGGAATTGTGGGGCAGCATGAGCTCGCCTTCTTTGCTAAAGGGTGCATCAGTGGTTCCAGGGCTGAAGGAGGCTCTAAAAGAGGCAATGAGCCTTCTTTCCTTTAATTACTAAGAATTCGGACAGTCCTTATCATGGCCGCTGCTTAAACACTTCCTGGGTTAAGGAAAAGTCAATAGATAAGGAGATAGGAGGGGCAATTCAGATGAAC
>OMNM01001471.1:14494-17337 GCA_900302745.1 Parablennius parvicornis
TTTGATAGTTTTTCTTTAGGCTTTATTTTTAAGAAGCAGCATCATCAGAAGTTTATATTTCATGACTGAAATTAATTAAAGTGAGGAGTTGAGGGCTGATAAGTACAATATAAGTTTAATAGATAACATGAACTAAAACCATTATGACACACAGTTAACAAATAGCGTCAAAATCTGTGTAAATATATCACAGTGAATATACAAAGGAATCTATCTGGTAAATTCTCTTTCTATTTGTCTTTCCTCTCTCAGGCTTTGTTCCCATGACAACCTTTCAAATGAAAATATATTGTTTTTGCGTTGTCGTTTCAGGAAATTTTTATGTTTAGCTTTTCACTTTGTGAAAGATTCTTTCCCAATGAGATGTTTCCAACCTTGCAATTCCAGGTGGTTCTGCAATTTTTTGTTTTTTTTTTTGTTTCCGAAAAGAAGGTGAATCTTGTCTGTGATTGGACGTAGAAGTCCTGGAGGCTCTGGTGACACATTATGTGCAAAAAAAATCTGTTTTCTCAATGTCTGCATTTTGTAGAAATAAAAAACAGTCCCGAACACCATGGAGCAATTAATTTTCAAAATGGCACCCCGTCAGAAATGAGGAATCCACCTGCTCAAAACTGATTTATACTTACATATTTATCTGAATAAAATAGAAATACAAATGTTATGTGACTATGACTGTTTCTATTCTGCTTCAGTTTTTATGTTTATCATATGATATTGATTCAAATGAGAATGTTTGAGCACAGCAGAGTAAAGTGAAAGTTTGGACAAAGACAGGAACCCCATGCACTGGATATTACAAAGAGCAGCTGTCTCAGGCCCTGTTTCCATGACAACATTTCAAGTGAAAATGCACTGTTTCAATAAAGTTTTGTGTTTAGAGAGCAAAATTTTAAGAATGATGTCTGCTTCCGTGGCAATGGCCATAGAACTAAAAAACAATGTAGTTTTCATGTTGGGCCACTAGTTTGTTCTGTTGGTTGTTTTTGTAATTAACCCCATCCACACACACACATCCACACACACACACACACACACACACACACACACACACACACACACACACAAGTCCAGGACAATATGGACTGGAAGTCATGACACTCTGGAGGAAACATTGTTAGAATTGTCCAGCTACTGAGCATGTGCAGAACTGCTAGTTACGAGGACCACGGTGAGCATGTCTGTGAATATCCACTGCTGTTTTCACTTTGGGAAGTGTTTCCCTAAAGTTGCGGTTTCAGTAGCTCTGAGCACCGTTGTTGAGTAAACTGATCTCCGAAATGCATCAAATGTTTTGTGTTTTCACTTGAAAGCATTGTCGTATAAACAGGGCCTCAGTTGTTGCACCTCCTCTCCCAGCTGCTTCCTCACTCTCTAAGCTGGCTGGAGATACATTCCTCTTTCCTTGAATGCACGCAGAAACGCTCGCTGGCGTCAGCGCTTCTTAAAATGGGCTGCTGCCACCACCGCCCCCCCAACCCCTCCCGGAGAGGGCAGGAGATGAGAGCTGCAGGAAAATCCGCTAAATCCGCCAAACCCAGGAATGTATTTTCATTAAAACAAGTTTGTTTGGGGAGATTGGCAATGTGCAGGATGGAGATGGAGTATCAGAAGTGATCAGACCCAATAGTATTAGAGGAGAAGGAGGACACATTTCATGAGTAACTGACACACGGCTTTCCTCGGCTGCAGGACTTACTAACAGGAGTTTATCATTGAGCTCAGGAGAAAGCTCTTATTGCAAATCCCCATTTCTCAGCTTGTCACCAGGTACACGGAGGGAGTGTGCGAGTTCATGTTCCTGTGTGTGTGCGTCACCTTCACTAAAGCCATCATCCCCACAGATCTCCCATTATCCAGTCCACACACGTTTAGATTCATTTCTTGCCCCGGTCGCCTCCAGGAGAGGTAATTACAGACTGAGAAAACACAGGACTTTCTGGAAGAAGCTTATCAGGATCCACACACCAGCCACTGTCTTAAATGTGACTGGCAAGCTGGGACTGACAACACAAAGCTCCTCTATCCCTCTATACCCCCTCCACTGTTCAGATACCATTTTCTTTCCCGTTACACACTCCTGTGACGTGACCATTGCTTATTTTCCGTTTGGACTTTCCCGCAAAGCTGCAGTCAAATCAAGTATTTTAGCATGAATGTGTCAATCTCTGGCAGGGACCGATCTACCATTGTATGGTATACAATTCATAACAAAACCAGCAGATATTAACTGAATTAAAACAATGTCCGATCGGTGCACAAGGTGGTCACCTTAGATTTGTTGAATAGTCTCTGTTATCAAGTAAAAGACAAACCTCTTGCATGTTTTTGGGTTCGTTTACATGACCATGGTATTCTGTGTCGCTGAAAACACAACTTTTTGAAAAATGCTCCGACTCTGTATTTGCTGAAATGGCAAACACAAGGCCTGTAGTAACAACTTGTTCTGCACATGCTCATTAGCTAGACAGTTCTAACAATGTTTCCTCCACTGTCATGACTCCCAGTTCATATTCTCCCGAGCCTGGTACTTTATTTTGAGAGTCACTGTGATAACAATCCAACTTTGTCATATGTCAACTAGAATGTCTGTGTTCTCCCAGTGTTCTCTGCTGTGTGTGTGAGTGGGTTCATTACAAAAACAACCAACAGACCCAACTGATGGCCCAACATGAAAACTACATTGTTTTCATGTTTATATGAATATGGATTAGATTTGAGTAGATGAATTCTTCAGTTCTGATGTGGTGCCATTTAGAAAATGTATTTCTCAACCTTGCTCTGGACCATTTCTGATTTCTACAAAATACAAAGATTGACAAAACAGATCTTTGTTCATGGAT
>OMNM01001472.1:0-11932 GCA_900302745.1 Parablennius parvicornis
TTCAAATGCTCAGCCAGTGGCTCTCCTAAAGACGCAAAAAGACCATAGGCGCAATGTTACAGTAGATGGAGGTGGCTGCCAAATATCATCTTCTTACAGAGAGGGATTATGAATTTCACAAGGCAATGTGAATGTTCCCATTGGTGGGAATATTAGTTCACACATTGTTCTCTGAATCTGCATATATTTCTGTTTATTTCTTCCTCTTTTCCTGACTTTCAGAACTCACTCACACTGGATTCTGAGCAGGACCTACATTTGAAAAGGTTTGCTTTATATAGGTTTCTTTCCTTTCAATTTTTTTTCATCGTCAAACAACTGAAATTACAATAATAATGTGTGTAATACTTTATAATAACCAAGTTTTTTTAATGGATTACCAAGGATTACATAAAGCTGTTGAAGCAACACATGTATTACTTAGATCTTTAAATTTTCTTTAAACAATTACAGTGAAACATGATTATTAGCATTTATGATGCTGCATTAATAGTGTCAAGTATTAACATTAAAAAATTTCATTTGGGAATAAACAAGTAATTTAATTTGCTTTGCATTTTTCATTGGAAGATTTTTCTTTTAGTGGTCCTCTCATACTGTTCATACTGCAGTCTCTCAAATCTGTGGACAGTATATATTATAGGTGATGAGGAAGGATTTCTCCATTCTCTCCAGTGTCTTGATAATAACTCAGCTCACTTAATTACTCGGTTTCCCAGAAAATAAAGAAAGAACAAAATGATTTCACTGGTGGAGAGAGAGAAACAAAGGCCCTCCAAATCCTTGAATGGATTTCTATCTCAATGCTCATGGTGGAGACATTTTGAACTGTAGCATCGGCGGCTGCTTTAATTACTGTTCAATGACTTTACTCTGAGTCCTTGACCTAGTTTAGATTCCTTATCAAATACAGCCACGCTCTGAGAAAAGATTACTTTTTCAACTTTGTGAAGAGGGGAGGGCGGACAGAAAACAAGCTAATGCCATTGCACAAATACATGGAAAGGGACACAGCCCTGAGCAATCTGGAAAGCAATAGCCCATTCCAAGATGTGGCAATCAGGCTGGCATCCACACAGCTCTTAAATTCCTTTGCTCCAGCCAGATGGCTATGGAATTACACGTTTTTTAATCTAAAGCATGAATGTCTCTAGGCTTGGGGAAATCTTCTTGGGATAGCCATTTTGGATTTATTTGCTGAGGAGACAGCCTCTTGCCCTGGGGGCAACATTTGATGGCTAATATGAAGTTTGACACTGAGTGTCCTGAGTCTACTAGGTTGTAATGTGTGAGATAAGCCCAGTTAAACTTTAACAGCGACATTGTCTTGTGACATTGTAGAACATTTTGGTTTAGACTGTTCACTTACAATAATTAAATGTGAGCACATATTGACTTGTGTTTCGATTCTTGTTATTAGTAGGACTGGTCAAATCTAGCCTGTTGTAGCTCAAAATTAGAACAATCCTCTTTCTAACACTTCAAACTGGGTAGTCTTACAGAGCACACCTTCTTTGATTAATCGGTTTCACAAAAGACATGTGGAAAGTCTAGGTGATAAGATAAACATGAGATACATAATATGGTAGTGTGTGGTTTGTCACTCAATTAACACTGAGCATTAAATTATCCCACTTTCCTTCTATTTGTCTGAAAAAGTCTATGCATACCGGTAGCTTTGGTTGTCTGCATTGGCATAGGTCAATTGCAATTACCAGACCAGAAAAAAAGGGATGAACAGAAGAATTTGGGAGTATGATGTAAAACTCTGTCCTCCCTGGGGGTTCATTTATAAATTCGTATAGATGTCCAGTTGTTATGTTTGTTGTTCACGGGCTCATTAAGCCCATATTAAAACAGAATACATGCTTTTGTTGCACTTGATGGAATCCACAAGAGCCTGCTTCGTGCTAGTATTGTGTGTTAATAACGAAAAAATATAAATAATGATATTCAGCTGAACCAGTTAATTTTTTTGGGGGGGTGTGTGGGGGTGGGGTTGATATTTCTGGTTGTTGAATTAAAATTTTTGTTAGGCTACTCCTTTATTGTTTACATTAGTGGACTAAAAACACAGTGAATGATATCACTGACATGATCCATATTTTCTTTTTGTGTTATTTTGAAATTGTGTTGGTCGCTCTCCAGTGTCTCAGTCTGTGCTGTGTGTTTGAACTATCAAGCATCGTATCGTATGTTCTTGTGATCTTGAATACTTTATTTTTTATTGATTTTGATTCTGGGTTGTTGTTTTTTTGTGTTGCAATAAAAATGAGCTCCTGTTCCACCGTCAGCGGTGTCTTGCATCCTGGTTATGCCTCTGAGCCAAACCCATCAATTATATTGAAGCTGGATGATTTAAAACAGAGGAGGTATTCAAAACATAATTTCCTACTTTAAGTATTTATTCGCTCAGTGAGACTTACCTTTTTATCCGTTTTTTTTAATGTGCAGACAAAGCAATATTTCTGTCACAAGTTGATTCTGGAGATTTAGAGGTTGTTTGTACAATAACTTTTCAAAGACAAATATTTCAAGCAATACTAAATCCTTTTGCGTTATCTCTGAAACAATCTATATGAATTTGTGTATTTGGTTATAGGAAGGTGCTATTTTGTTATGCAATTGAATTTTCAATCCATTCAAGGGAACTGTGCTTTAAATATGATGTTGCCATCCATATCATTTAAGTATCTCAAGGCCATATTCATGTATTTTGGGATCTAAGATCATTCAATTCAAACACAAGGTGTAAGATAATCTGATTCAAGTATTGGTCAAAACTAAAGCTACTGGCCTTAAAAACTAGTTTCTAGCTGTCTATTTTTATTATCACATAAATATGGGATACTAACCTGTGTTTTTGCAACATTTATGTGAATTGCAGATTCTCAGACTTATGGACAGTATCATATTTTGTGCAACACGAGTGTTCGTTTGTGTGCTTGCTAATGTTGATGCCACAGGTCTAGGTTTGTGTCCTCTTGGTCCCTTAGATACAGTATGCTGGATCAATATTACACTGTTACATTGTGCAGCAAAACCAAGATGACATTTTCTAGTGGCCACATGGCTGAAATATGTCCATATAACCTCTGACCTACGGTCTACAACAAATGCCCTGATGAATCTTCCAACTGACATCTCTCATTTTAGCAAGGAATCCAAGAAGGATCCAGCACTAGAATGCAATATTTTCACACTGAAGACAACAGAAAGAAACGCACTTAAAGGTTAATTAGAAAAATTATCTGTTGAGCTGCAAAACAAATGGTACCACAGAGTCCCCCTGCTGGCAGACGAGTTAATCTATGGCAGGTCTCCTCGCTGGTCCACCTGCGATCCGTCTCCGTCACTCTGCTGACAGTCCCCGTGGGCCTCTGAGAGGATACGCTCCATCGCATCACTGTGACTAGCCTGCTAATGAATACAGAGGAGCCCAGGACGTCCAGACGCCCACAAAACGGCTGGGAAGGCTCCTCTGGCTGCTCCGATCTTTCTCTGGCCGGATGTCGGCTCAAATGAAGCGGAACAAGGCTGCTAGACTGGGAGTGTAGAGAGAAATGCCACTCAACCACGACAGTGATTGCTCTGATGTTTGAGATTCATTCAATGGAGCCCAATAGATCCCCGAGGGGGAAGAGACTAGCTATCAGTTTATGGGAATCTAAAAGACAAGTTTTAATACATTTGAAGATTATGCCATAAAAAAAAGGTATTATAGAGAATGGGTAAGGAAGCAAATTTCAGGAGATGGTTTGATGCTCATGGCCAAGTTTAATACCAGTTTAAATGAACACATTTTATGAAACATTAAAAGATCATATTTGGATTTAAAAACTGAACTTATATTCACATGGATAGAAGAGCATTTTGTACTTGATTTCACTTTACAGTCCAGATTTGAACATTGTCTCTGGCGATCACACAAGCTATGTTATGGAGGGAAGTTTGCTTGGATGCAAAATATTAATCAATGCTAATGCACTATGTAGTCAAACGTGGGCATGGGTTTAGTCAAGATCTGGTAATAATGTTTAATGCTGAATATACAGACTCTAATGAGTTAACATTTACATATTGCAATGATTCCATTTGATGACTTCCAATTGATTGTAATGAAAGCAGGTGTGGGTCATTGTGCTATGTCACAGCTTAATTTACTGTCCATGCTGACATTCACAAACCATTAAAGAATCTGTTGTGTTCATCCTTTTATTAGAAAATACCAGCAATCAAAGATTACATGACCTGCAGTGATACCACAGGAAGAGGAGGATGAATAATACTTAAAGGATCCTCTGAAGTCAATGCAATTTTTTGTCACTTCAATATCTTAAAAATTCACTAAACAACAATACACTTTTTTCCCCTAATTACAGTCTTTACATCTTTGTAGGCAGTGATGGTACAAAGGCTGCAGCTGGTGGTGTTTTTCCTTTGTATGAATGTCTTGTACTAATGCTATAGTTCTATAACATCCACAGAATTTTCTTGAATCTGACTCATGAGACCAATGCCTGTGTCTTTACAACCCTCGAGATAATTTCAAATAATTAGGATACAAGAAAAATGTCAGCAATTGAAATTATTCAGTAATAAAAATAAATGCATGCATTTTGAGAGAATTACTGAATGTGTGGATTTTGATTCAGTAAGTTTTACTTACAGCTAATTTAATCATTTACCCATTTGTGTGAATTTTAATGAGTAGTTCTAATTCTTTTACATGTTTCATAATCCATTACAATTTCGCTCTGATTTTTTTGAGGCCCTCACTCTAGGTAAAGTGGCATTCCTGCTCTGAAGTCAAGAAGAATTTCAATACATTCAATTTGCCACAGTTTAAAGGTTAGAATCAGAGTTATCTGACACAGGATTGTCCTGCCAACAGCTCCAAGACACATTGACAAATCTTCATTCGTGCTTCAAAGGTAAAATTACCAATTGGAAAAAAATGTCAATTGCCACTAAGAATGCAATCCATGAAATGACACAAACTCAGGTCAAACGTTTCATTTAAATGTTGTGTCAAGCAAATTCACAGAAGTGTTTGTAAATCAACAATAATAAAAAAAAGATTTCATAAAATGGTTTGGTAAATCAGTGGTTTCCAACCATTTATCCTTGGAGCCACAGCAGATTGCCTCTAAGATAGCCTTCAAATCCCCTCTTTGAGTTTTGATTTGCCAAAACATAGTAAAAATGCCAAACACTTGTGGATGCATCCATAATCACCAACACAAAAAGAAGTCTTTGAAACAGAAGCCTTACACAGTTTTCAAGGTCTGCTCTATTCTCGAAAGTCTGTTATTATGGTTTTTCTTTACATTAGCTATATCATCTGTGATTTCCTGCCTTTATTTGTGAAGTCTCTAGACATGTGTTGGTTTTCTCCAGGTTTTGATTTCCTTTCACGGACCAAAAATAAATATTTGAGGTCTTGGGTCAACCCGCTGTCCATCAGTCCCTGTGATCATCTCCACATTCTCGGTTATACAAATTAGATGAAGCAGCACAGAAGATGGATGAATACCACACGAGGTAATAAGATATCTACATCATATACTGTATAGCCAGAAGGTTCCTGGCTCTTCCACCTCCACCTGCCTCTGCAGTGATCACTTAAGACCAGGTATTACTTTCATCACAAAAAGGACAAGGGCTCACAGATTGTCTGCTGAATATGCTCTGGACGGATTCTCTCTCTTCATGCTTCATGCTCCAGTGGAAGTAACATAGGTCACCACTGTTGCAGTAAACCCAGCAACTGTCATTACATATTTTTCGTTCTTGCTGTATCAGTTTAATATTTCATTCTGATAGATGATGGTTGTTGACATTTGAGATTCACTTGTGACTCTGAGTTGAAGCTGTATCTGTCAACACCTAGAGTGTCGGTGGTGTTAGGGTCTTCATTGACAATGCTGATCTCTTGTATGCTATTTTCAGAATGTTGGTTAACACAGGAAATACTGCATGACCAATAGACTTGCAAACAGAAATATATTGGCAATGGAGTAAAAAAAGAAATTTCTACCTGGTTTTAAAGATGAAATATGTAAAAATTTTAGTTTTAGCACGTGTAAAGGGTCCGACAGGAATGAATCGAATGTGTGGACGCATGATGTGTAATGATACGTCTGGGGCGATCGTGTTTGGCACTGCAGAGAGAGGGAATGATTAAACTCTTCATCTCGGGATGGAGGCCTTGTAATACCTCTTTTGGACACCAGATGCTGCATGAATCATTTCTCAGCCTGAAAAAGAGGGGCAGAAGATGACCTTACTGCCATTTCAAAAGCATCACAAAAAGAGAGTCCATAACTCACATTCACCACAAGACAATAATTACAAAGTGATTGACTCCTATATGCAGCAACATACAGAGCTGTAGTATATCTGTTGTTGCTGGTGGTGTTGCGTTAAGGGGTGACAAGGTAAGTCATGTGTTTTTCCGGCGGGGGATGGGTGGCGGTGGGGGTGGTGGGGAAGTCACGAGACTTACCATATACTTACCACGAGAAGAACCATATATTCAATAGTATAAATGGACTGCTGACGAAGCAGCTATTGGTTTCCAAGAAATGATCAGTTTTAAACGCACCTTTAAGGTAATAGAAAGGCAAGAAACTTGTCTTTAAAAAGAGGTTCTTTACAGCTGAAACACAACACTTCAGAACTTGAAACAGATACACGAGAGCAGATAACTACCACTGCAACAGCAAGAAAACTATAAGTGAAAGGGCGCTCAGGCTTGTCAAAGAGTGATCTCAGCGAATGTGTTTACCTTCATCATCATATTAAAACCCCATAAATGATGATGAAGGGTAGAGAGAAAGAGCTTCACTGGTATGCTGCTGCTGCTGCTGTCGTCACAGCAGACACCCACTTTTCATCAATGCTCTGTCACAGCCAGAAAGTCTGTGCTACCTCTCGCGTGTCCACGTTGTTCCTCTCCCTTCTTAAATCCTGTACAGGGAGGGAGTCTTTGCACAAGCAGCCATGTAACTCAAGAATAGCTGGGGGTAAAAAAGACTAGAGGAAATTTCACAGCAGTGCCTGTTGTTCCCCAGAGAAGGCCGAATGCAAATGAGACATAAGCATTGTGCATCATGATTAGTAGTTGTATATTGTACTCTCCAGTGGTCAGAGAGAATATGACAACAGCAATGGAGAAAATTCACTGAAATAAGCTGTTTGGCGTTTGGGATTGTTTTAATGAAATTTAGTGTAATGAAATTTAATTTTAAGCATAATTTCACAAATTGAATTTAGTACCCAACACAAATGTATTGTTTATATACAAACATGTCTGATAAATGCTAATAAACGTAGCCACAATACATAAGCTTCTGCAAATGTACATGTCTAAAAACACAAATGTTGTTTGCAATAATCTTTAATGTAAAGTGGTTAGATAAAACATATTTTACAAAATGTTACACTCAGTATTACAGTACAGTGTGTATATGGTGTGTAGACTTTATCTATATGCAGTCAAAGCTTCAAAGTAATCAACTGCAAACACGTTTTAATTGACTGAAGATATAAATATATATGGCTGTAAGTAACTAGAATATATCTTCACATATTTTTTCCCCTCTCCATCCTTTTTCACTTTCCTTATTTCCTCTTCCCATTGATGCCTTTTGGGCTCCAAGTCACGGCTGTAACACACAGATCACAGCTTTCACCCTTAACAGTGCATACAGTAAGTACATGTGTTCATCATCAGGGCTGGACTCGCAAAGTGTCCCCAGAAGACCATAATCATCGTGCCTTGAGTGATAACAACCACTTCATTTAGTTCTACATTGCCTATGATAGGGCTCATTCGGTGTGATTCTCAAACGACATTATATTATGAGGAACACAGGCATGTCTTAGGAGTGACAGCGTGGGGGTGTGAAATCATGTCCCCTTTCATCAAAAGAGTTATGATCAGTCAAGTTGGGCTCATAACAAATAGCAGGCTTTGCGCTTTTATCAGCAATGCTGTGACCCTCAACGCTGTGACCTCATCATTAATATGGGAAGGCCAGATGATAGATCAACGCATGGTTCAGTGGAGCATCCCTGGGCCAGAGCTGGCCTTGAATCGTTCATCACACCGTCCCTGTGGGGACTTTATGAGGGTCCGGGGAGAAAGGACGATCTCGAAGCTGTCACATTTGTTTTACCGCTTTTGATAATGGATCCCTTTTAAAAAGATGATTCGTGCAGGAATTTCTCATCAGCATGTGGCTGCAGTTTTAGCTGACGACATCCTCCAATGCTGATAAAAGTGGACTGTCACAGCATGGCTTTCACTATCAGTTTTATGGTTTTGTTGATTCAGTTTGGCTTAGACTCAAGTTTGTTATATTGAGAAATAGTCTGGCAAGTCATATCAAAGAACACAGACACAATAAAGGTTTTAAGTGACCTGATGCAAGTTAATGGTGCAGAGGCTGTTCGCTTGTTCTCTTCATCAAGATATGTCAGCACTGATCAGCAGTTACTTCTGTGCCAAATTATTTACAGGACACAGCAGGAACAAAAGAAGAAAGGAAAATATTTATACAGTATGTTTTTGTGGAATGCAACATAGTTTGGAAATCCGATATAAGAGAGGAGGAGATATAAGATACTATATACAATTACACATGTTTTAGTACCTTATAATAAATGTGAGACATTTGATGATGACACCCATGGAATCACAAACAAAGGGGGTCAAAAGCTACAAAAGAGTGGTCAGGTGGAAGTTGCCATTGAAAGAGGAGGAAGTTCCCAAATGGGAAACATTTGCACAGTCTGGCATCATGTCACAGAAGTGGTTAGGTCATGGCGAGGAGCAGAAAGTTCACCAAGGAAACAGTCAGTTATTTCTCAACTCAACTCCAGAAGTCTTCTCATGCCTCTGCAGTGATTGGATGGATCATCGGGCGGTTATGAGACTGAATACAGGGCGACGGTGGATAACTTTGTCACTTGCTGTGAGCAGAACCATTTGCTGCTTAATGTGGTAAAGACCAAAGAGCTGGGGGTGGACATGAGGAAGTCAGTGTCCTCCCGTTTCCATCCGGAGGGCATGTGTGGGCATTGTGGATGACTACTTATATCTGGGGGTTGTAGACAATAAACTGGACAAGGATAAGAACACTGAAGCTTTTTACGAGAAGGGCCAAAGCTATGCTGGGGCCACAGGCTGAGGGTGGCCGACACCAACAAGCTTGACTCATCAGAAAGGTCAGTGACATGGTGAGGGTGGAGAGGGACTGTGGTCAGGTGGCCTCAGGAAGGAGGACTTGGTCCAAACTGAACTCCATCCAGAACAATGACTAATTTTTTCATAATGTCCTGGTGAACAGCACAACTAAACAAACTAACCAGCAAAGTGCAGGACAGAGAACCACAGATCTTATATTAGTGTGGCAATAAGACTCTATAACTCCCCCTTGTAAATATTGTTTGCTGAGTTTTGGTAAATTTCAATCTGTGCTTATATTAGAAATAATTAAGCCTTATAAATATTAATATTTAAAATTAGTTACTTGAATCTTATTTGATTTTGAGTTTAATTTTCTTTTCTATCTATTCTTTGTGGAGCAATGCTTGAATGAATTTCCCTCTGGGATTAATAAATTATTTCTATTGTATCATATTCTATTCTGTTCTAGTCTGTTTTATTCTATTCTATTCTATTCTATTCTATTCTATAGATCAATTAATCTGTTTTGGGTAAAGCTGTTGAATATATCAAGTAAAAGACAAAAGAAAAATGTTGAATCTGCCTGTTTTAATTATTTTTCTTCAATGTTTCCACAGTGCTTCCATCTATCACGGACAAAGGTTTCATCACTTACCTCACGTCTTTGACATGAAACGTCAATATGTTTTGAAATAACTAGGACATTAAAAACAGCAACAATAAAAACAGAACATTGTGTTCTATTTATTTTTTGATATTAATTTATTTATTTCTGGTGGTATATAACACACAGTACATAGCACCACAACACCAGTATTGTCAGGTCAATTGAATTTGAATACTCTGTAATATAAAATCAAATGCTGACACCAGAGTCACGATGAATCCAGCTGACCGTTATTTGAGGCCAGTTTCAGACCAACTGTATGAAGCTCTCAATAATAATAATTCAAACAAAAACTCTTACTGAATTGGAAATAAAGAATTATAGGTGTTGGTGAAAATATAAGCTTGGTAGTAAAGTGGTGTAATAGTGCTTTTTCCTCTGTGAGAACGTCTCCGGTTCGAGTGCAGGTTTGAAGGTCTTTCCCTGCATAGTTTGAGCCTTTCTCTAGGAACTTTTGTTTCCCCAAAAAAAGCGTGCATTTCAGATTATTCTGGCTCTATGTGTGTGTAATGTACCAGGAGGTATGAATGTACATGATTATGATTTTTTAGAACCATTACAATCATGATGGTCCCTCTAATTTTTGTAAAGTTTTTCAAATAATCCACTTTGGTTTGAACATAGTTCTCTACCACTGAATTCACTCAGGAAATTCGGTACCTTTTAATTTTTCACAGAGAAACTACCATACACAGTCTTAATTGTCCAGGACTCTACATCAGTATAATTTCATTTATTTATTTATTAAAAACCACTTTGTAAAAGTAACATAACTGTTATGTTTTTTTTTTATCCGGCGTGGATCAGTCAAGGAACCAATATATTTTTGTTGTAGGATTCTAATTGTAATGTAAGGTCATCTTTTTTGTAATATTTATGTGAAAATAATATTGCTATTATAGTTTTTCTGTTCTTTTGTAAATCCTCAAAAAGCTCTTTTGCATGCAAGTTTATGGTGGCTTCATTAATCATGAATATCATAGATCAAGGAACCTTGATTCTCAAACACACGCATGCACACTTGAACAAAGGTCAAAGCCAAAATCAGATGTTAGAATCTATCATGCCCAATGAAGTTGATCAATAATTCAAACTAATCTACCCTACCATTACCATCCCTCTTATTTCTTGGATACAATGACTTACTCCCAGACTGACTTATTAAGAATAACAAAATTTTAAAATGAGCCGCAGAGCCAGTGTTTTGAATGGTTTGAAAAAGAGCTGATCTTAAAGATTTGGTTCCCTTCAAAGGGCCCAACATCCATCAGTAGTTGTGATACAGGAGATCTTTAGGTGTGAATGAAAGGTGAGCTGCTGTCCACTTGAGTCAAAGCATTCAGAACAAACAAATCTGCATTAAATTGTTGATTTTTGTATAAATTGCAAGTTCACCATTAATTAAAGTCTGAGTTGTGATTAATTAGTTAAATTTTTAGAACTGATTTACATATGTAGGAAATTTATTTAACCAAAAGTACTTACCTATAAAATCAATACACCAATAGATTTAGGTGACAATCAATTGTAATTATAGAGCAATCTCAATCAATAATGTTCAGCCATCAATGGAAATATTGCTATTATGAAAACAATAGAATTTGAGACTGACAAAGATATTTTACAAACAGAGAATTCAATCCGAAGAATTAGGTCACACCAAACAAAGTACCATAGTCATTTTATCAATTTAAATACATGTATGCTAAATATTGAAAAACAATGAAAAGTATTGCTTTGGGGCAAAAGAGGATGTTTGGCACTAACAGCAGTCAGGAAGCTAAAGCAAAGACGGTTAAGTGGAAATGCTCGTGAACAAATTCATCCTCTGTAAGACCTACAGTTGGGTCCTTACCTCATTATAATTTATCCTCTCCATGTCTAAAGTAGATTTTGGCTTTGAGCTTCCTAATTTTAGCTTCTTTACTCAGCAGTCGGGGAGCGGAAACATGACTCAGTTTAAAAATCGGAGGTGCCGCAGCATTTGCCAGTGACTGCAGCTGAAGACACACATTTATTTCCACTTCTCCTCTCATGCAAGGCACTTTGGTCTGCACTGATCCTTCCCT
>OMNM01001473.1:0-13685 GCA_900302745.1 Parablennius parvicornis
GGTACATAATTAGACAAACAACAAAAGTGCTTTGCAAATGACATGTGATTCTCTGAAATTGCTTTATCAAACCTAATTAAGAAATTGAATAAATAAAGGTTTATGCCAGCTCATTGCACAGTGTTGCAGCAAAAAAGCCCAGTTTCCATGTTTTCGAATGAGAGCAGTTTTTTACCAGCAATCTTTTCTTTGATGATCTAATAACAAAACAAATGAAAACAATTAATAAAAAAAAGGAAAACAATGAGCTAAACGAAGTGAAAAAGATATGCAGACCTATAAATAAGATTTTAGTTAGCTCTTTATCGGAACAAATCATGGTGTTGGTGATTAAATTATAACACTAGTGGCAACATTTGTGTGAATGTCTTGGAGGTGGATCGGTTTCTCTCATCGTATAGTATAGCAAATGTCTTCTCACAAGTAATCTTGTGTACATCAGTCATGAGGCCTTACAAAAATGATATGATCTCAAATCCATTCAAATCCATTCACATCATATTTGACCTTAAAACGGAGAAGCACACAGGTATAAATTTTGCTGTTTCTATTTCATTGTAATTATCTGACCTTCAATTTGACACATTGACACAATATCATATAGAAAATGTCATATCATATCACTTAATTGAGCATTTTTAAAAGTCAAGCTGGTCGTCACAACTGAATGATTACTGCAGCCCATTAAGGAGAGTGTTCAAATTGTATCAGAAGAACCGTTTTAGTTTTTAAAAAGAAGAAAACATTATAAAAGCACAGGCCTTCATACAAGTTACTGAAAATGTTCAGAATGTCTCAGAATTTTTCATATTCAGAAGTTATGATTACAACTCTTTTCATCACATTAAAACAAAACCTGAAAGGTAAGAATTTAGTTACCATGGATACAATCTGCATTATGTTGGATTACCTAACATTGATATTATTTTGAATAATGGCCAATTTGACAGTGTTTTTATTTGTCTTCAATGTTTTGAAGTACACTTTTACTCAATATAATGAGTCATTGTATCCACCACTTACTCTTCTCTGCCAATTTTACTTTTCAAATATTTTTCTTTCCATAGTAAGGAATATGGTGAAATACAATTTTACTAGTTCAGTATCTGACTTCCTCTCAGTGCCAGTGATGATCTGCAGGGATGACATGATATGTACATGATGCAGGGATGATTATTATTTTCCTCCAGTATGTATTCAAATGCTGATTCTGGCCATCGGTGAACATTCAGATTATGACTGCACTGGACATCTTTTCTTGGTGAAATGAACTATATCCTGGTACCTCTACTGATGTCCTGCTCCTGTTTCACACAGGTTTCTTAGCAGGACGTTCACTCAGCACTGTGTGGTGGCTGTTTTGGTAACGCTGCCCCTCTTGTGGCATTATAAAGGTTTAGGAAAACAAAACATATGAGAAGACGCTTTTTACGGTAAGATAGGGGCACTCCTGTGATGTGCCCTGAGGCATTGGGACAGTGGAAGAAGCTTTGGATTTGTTTTGATAAATTTGCTTTGGTCCTTAGCCAGGAAAAAATATTTTCATCGTTGCTAAGCAACACCTTTCGCATCCCTCCAGCATCCTTCGTTTAATCTTAAAGTTCATTTTGACTTAGTGCAAAGCCTTTCAATAGAATGTGCTGAACTTCTATCTAATGTAATTCAGTGCATTTTGAGAAATCTGACGAGTTCTTTGCCGTCTTGTCTTCGCCTTAAAATAAATAAATAACTGACAGAGCATATATACCCCGCCTCTGGCAGACTGAAGAATAGATGTGTATAAGCTTCCACGGAGTGTCTCCTGTCCAATCACAGAGCAGGAGCTGCAATAAATGTATAATTAGAGTAAAGATTAGCTGCTGATGTGAGACCTGTTGACCCAGTGCACAGAGCTGAAGTGTCTTGCTCAGGGACACTTTAGCAGGGTGGATGTCTGCCAACATGAAGGCTTCATCACAAGTACTCCTGTTGAAGAGTTCCCTCTCTGAAGCCACCTCACTGCCAACCTGAAAAAAAAGAGTGTGTGTTGGTTCTTTATAGACCAGGCGGGCTGAAAGAGAGTAGAAGGACACATGTGTGACTGTGTTGCAGGAGTGTGCTCCCTCTGGTCACAGTTGGTCTGTCACCTCTGGTCAGTTTGCATTAGCACTGCCACTCTTCTGCTCCCACTGCTCCTCAGATCACCTCATTCCTTCTCACATGCTGTAAATCTGTCAAAAAGCCTTTCAGATGAGTGCGTCAGAGCTTCTTTGCTCTGCAAACTGGCTAAACACCTGAGAAGGAGAGGGTGATTACTGGAGCTTCTTTGGAGCTGTCACTCCTTCTCAGGGGAGCAACGCTCACATCACCCATTCAGGAGAAAACCCAAGGGGGAGCAATGTGAGTAAAGTCAGCCTGAGGTAACACAGTGCCACTAACATCTTGCTGTATGAAATACAATCCTGTTGTTTTGTTTTATACAGTTAGCTTTCATGAAGCACCATTGCATTTTTTCAGGAAATGTTATATTCCATAGATTAATTCTCAGTTGTAACAATGCTTTTATCAATAAAGTTTATTCCATATTAAGTACTACTTATTTCTATTTTTTAATAGCGCCACCTTTTTAAAGACTATCCATTTGTGGGATGAACATCAGACCTGTGTATTAGAAATGCCACACAAGTTCTCTGCCAATGCCAAATAGCTGGGTACAACCCACGTACTCAACTCTGCTGCTCATCCCACAAATGTATGTTTCTCACAAATGTGGCACCACAAGATTTATTGCCAAGAAGCATTGTGGTGAGTTCATATATGTACAGTCATCATACAAGACTCGTGACTCATTTAACCAACTCCAGTTGCTCAGCGTGTGAAAGTAACACAAGTATATTAATCCATTCATCCAGTTGAAGGTTGCAAGTTACTGAAGAGTCTAATTACTTATGTTCTGTTACATCACAGAATATATAATATTAAGTACAATGTTGCTATTCATGTATGTTTTTCATTGCTCTTACTGAGTCAATGTTCATCTTTCATTGCACCTAAAGAAGCCACGTTACGTTGTCGTGCAATCCATGTAATCTCCCCACAGTCAGGAAAATATTTGGATTTAAATGTTACTCAACCAATCATGAAATCAATATGAGCGATTTTTACTCCACTTTGTAACATTTCTGCACAAATCAAAAGACTGGAATTACTGTGAATGTTTTGGGGTTTTTTTAAACTCAGATTTGAACTGCACGGTTTCCATTTAGATTTATCCGAGTCTCTGAAGCTACATGAATACATTATTTCTTTCTTTGGAGGAACATGTTTCTTAGAAATTTGACTCTCAGATTAGTGGTACTAGATTTAACCACAGGGGAGCCGACATGTTACAACGTGAAGACCAAAACATAAACCCTCCTTTCCTACCTGACACATGCAGAGGGCCGCAAGTCTCTCCCTTCTCACAAAGCCGGCTGTGTGCATGTTTCTAAATTATATTTGCAAATAGAAAAGCAAAATTCATCCTCACGTGGCTTTCATTTGGATACAGAAAGTTGTTCGTGTCAAGTGACTGTAACCAATAACAAATCCAATTATGATCAAAAGTAATTTCACACAAATTTATTGGATTTATTCTCCTTCTGCATCTTTCAACGAGAAAGAGATTTAATAATTTACAGTATCTCATCACTGCCTCTTCTACAGTCACCTCTGCTCAATTTTTTTTCTTGTTAATTTATTGTGCACTAAACTCAGACTCTTGTAAAACTAATTTCATTTTCCCCATACAATGACATTAAAGAAATTGAATATCTATCTAATGGAGAAAAAAAAGATATGACATTTATTATCTTCCATACTGTCAAAAAAACAGATCATCCACACTGCTGAGGTTCCTACATAGATTAAAGATGTCTCTCTTGAAGCAATTTAGGAAGCTTTTGAATCTCACTACTTCCCCTTTTTTCTTTTTTCTTTTTCTCTCTGTTGCATTTATATCGCATCAATAATCTCACACATAGAAGCATAAAAGCGCCCACATACATACACAGCCACAGTAACGGCCTTTGATTCAGTGCTCGTGTCCTCCACGTGCTCTTGTTGCGGGTACACCGACAGGAAGGACAGGTAAGGGATAGGACAAAGCTATATGCAGAGTGGGGGAGAAAAGAGCTGGGTTGGCTGGGTGAACGAGAACCTTTCGACTCACGATAATGCCTGATGAATGGTGTCCTCCCCTAAGGCCCCGGGTTGCAGGAAGTGAAATTCCATATTAATTAGAATATGAATTAGATAGACCCTCTTATCTGATGGCTCATATAAGCAGTGGCAGCATGATCCAAGCAGCAGCAGCAGCAGAAGTGATTCAACAAATAGTTGTTCTGTTCACGTTGCTCTCGTTGATTTATTATGACCATTTTCAGGCCAGAATAAAATGCAAGTGTTAAAGGAGAACATGTAATGGTTAATTTTCTGATTTGTTGCACTTTTTAGGGTTTTTTGTTTATTTTAAGCACTATTTTCACAACTTTAGAATAATCACAGTAATGTGGTGGCTGCCTGCAAGTGGGAGGTAGCAAATGTAACTTACAAAGTTCAAACATTTTGTGACATTTCCTACTTTTTTATCTTGGCATGTTCCCAGAAAAGCCGAGTACAAATGATGTTTATCGTCTCGGCATCTTACCACCAGCCACTAAAAGGGCCATCATAAAACATCGGCTCCAGAAATATTGTCCCACCTGAACACTTTCGTCAATATTGTGAACCAGCGATATGCCCCAGAACAAATGATATTCACAGTACGACTTGAAAACCATCACGGGTAAAGAAAAAAAACTAAAAAACAGTGTACTTCAACTATGGAAACAGTTTATCCTTAACAGCCACTGACGTTATGTGTGGTCTTAAGAACCACTGTGGTATAACTCGAACTGGGCGAGCACGCCCTGACTTACAAGCAACCCCAAGAACTCCCCATTGTTTGGGGAAAAAAACAAACAAACAAAAAAAGCATCTGACACATCTATCGCAGAAGCTTTGTTTATTATGTACAGGATTAGGCACCTATAAGTTAAACTTCAGCCTAAGCCCTTTGGTCCTTCTCCGTTTATTTTCCTTTCTTTTTCTCTGTTGCATTTTTGTTGTTGCATTTTGTATTACTTGACCGAATAAAATACTACTACTACTACTACTACTACTACTTCTAACACACCTTTCTCTCTCCACTGTTTTGAAATGTGTAAATTGTGAATAAATCAAAGGGAAAGCAAAACATGATGACCAGACATGATGACCAGGAAGACAAACTAAAGCAACAACAGACATAACAAAACTCTGGACAGGACGCCAGGACGCCGGCTGTGATCGGCTCCCTGCACATGATAAAGCAGTTTAGAAAATGGGTGGTACTAAAGTACTTTTTAGAGCCTGTACTTTTTACTTTTAACTTGAGTGAAGCAGTTCAGTTGGTACTTTGTTTTATTGATCTGTACTTCTACTCAATTAAGAATGCTAGGCCCCTCTACGGATGTGGTAAGACTTGAAAAGGCATCAACAAAACATGACAGACAGGTTATTACTCCCTCTTATGAGCAAATATTTAAAATATGCACACAAACAAAATAGCTACAGTCTGAATGTTCTACTCTGCACACAAGAACCACACAGTGTCGGTGTTATTTTAAAATGTTTAAAGCAGTATATTCAATATTTTGATGCATCTCTAACCTGGTTCATGCAGCAAGGTTCATTCTGAAGTTCAGAAGGTTAACATTAAAAGAAAATACATTTATCTATTTTTGTTGTTGTCTGTGCAAATTCTTGATTCATTCATATCTGCCAAATGATAATTAAAAAAATTAATGAGTTTCTTCACACCTGTTTTTTTTTTGTTTGTTTGTTTCTTTCTCCTCCTGTCCAACAATCTCAAAAGTCTGATAACTGAACTCCACTCAAGGGTGTTTTCTTACACTTAATCCTATTAAAATGTTTGGTTGAAATTTAATTTGTCTGCCATTGTGATGATTATGCAGCTGCGCGCGCGCGTGTGTGTGTGCGTGTGCATGTTTTGCACATTTAGCACAATTGGCTATTGAAAATGTCAATTAAATCAGGAACATGCTTCTGCTTCTTCTACATAGAAGGATTTTCACTGGAGATCCGATAAATTGCAGATTCAAATGTCTCACTTTGACATTTGTTTCATGGGGCCTTTAAAGCTGCAGCAGCTCAATAAATGCCACGTAGATATGCGATATCACTTCCTTGTATCGATGCTGCTGATCTACAAGTAAAACTCTTGCCTTCTGTGGTTATTTAGACTGTAGTTTAGCTCTTGCTCACTGCCCTGCTGATTAAAGAAAAGAATGTTGGCCAGGATGAGCTTAATGGAGATCAAACTGAGAGAGAAATGTAAAGTAGATTTAATTTGTACTTTTGTTACTCTTTCAGTTCAGTGAATGACTTTAATTAAAAAAAAAAAGCCTGGGATGACCCGGACCCTGATGACCCCTCCAGAGAACAACATGAATCTCAGAAACACCTTCATGACTCTCAAGCCAACTGAGGAATATTTCACTCAGCCTCAAATCAGTGTTATGGGACTTCAAAAGAAAAGTCACAGGGCCATAAATGCTGGTGTAAAGTTCCCAAGTACGCCATTCAATGTTGACATTCTCTATAAAAGTTCAATATAATGTAACAAGACATGTTAACTCAAAATGTTTTGATAACATTTTATAATACTCAGTGTTACATGATGCTTTATTGTGTGAATGTTTTTTTTTTCGGGTGGGGGGGTTAACAGGTATTTGGGGCTATTGACGGTTTGACTGTTTTATATTCTAAACAAGGAACAAGGAATTTCACCACAAGGAACAAGGAATTTCACCACAATGCTACTACTTTTTAAAGGTCATATTTTCCATTTTCACAAATTACCTGATCAGTGTCTAAATATTTTTGGTTTTTGTAAGTGATTCACGTAGCTCAGGAGCTCCAGCTGTCTGCAGCTTCATGCACGTTTCAGGTCATTCGTTTAAGCACATTCATTCAAAGCAGAACATTTTGTCTTTTTTAATTCTGTTTAAGAACTGTAGATTTCATGTGGCATATGTCAATGAATGATCCAGTCACGCTTCATTTGTAGACCATCTGTCAGACAGTAAAATATACACCTATCATAACATTATAACAATGATTAACTATTTATCATGGCATCTGGTAGAGTGGAACATGTTGGGGAGCAAGTGAACATTTACTCATTTATACTGATTTTTGAAAAAACTGAAAAAATGTGAATGCGTGAGGTTAATTTCATAGAGTTTGACAGGAGCCAAACTGTGATGTGATGAGTTGATGGTAGTTAGATCATTTGGAAAACTGGGTGTTACCAGTCTACAGTAGTCAGTGTCCAACAGACGGGGTCTAAGGAAGGAAGAGTTATGAGAGAAAGACAAAGCTGGTCAATCTTCAAATGGAGTTGCGAAAGGAGAGTTAAGGCTGGCTGATCCAACAGACCAGCTATTTCAGAAGTCAGTTTTCAAAATAGAAAAGGAAAGTACTGTAATGTAATGTAATTTTTCTGTATTAACAGCAAACGAGGCCAGTGATCATAATGTTGTGACTGATAAGTGTATGTCCATGTGGGCACCATAATGGAATAGGTTTTATTACTCTCAACTCATAGATAGAAAGGTCTAGACTCTCGTCTCTTATATATAGTTGCATGTTTTACCTTTGTCTGCATAAGTTATGTTAATCAAATTTTAACGACATATCTATTAGATGAATTGGTCAACCTGAATAATCCACAGATATAAATGTGTGTGTGTGTCTATCTGTGTTATCTCAGAGATGGGCTCAGGTACCTCCATTAGAGCAAGATTCAGATAATTGTTTACATTGCTTAAAGGCCATTATTTGCCTTTTGTTTTGGGTGAAATCAAACATACTTGACTCTGTTTTACACCATAGAACTCATTTAAATGAGAGAGCATCATCTATAGTTCTCACTGAACCACCATCAAGCAGCATTTTGAACAAAGTTTCTGCAGTGCTTCTGTGTGGTGTGAGTGTCTTCTGGGACCAAGTTCATTATAGGCCTGTCTCATTAAGCCAGCCCCCCCACCGGGAGCCGGGGGAGGGGAGTGGAGAAGGCAGAGCCTCCTTGTTTTAGCCCTTTAGAGGTCAGTGGTTGATTAAAATGTTGAGGAGTGGAGGTTAATCAGTTACTGACCCTCAGGGTGATATTGTCTGTCATGGTGTGTTTTAATCAATAAGTGTGAGCGCTAGCACCAACATGAACTCCTTTTACTTCCACTTCCCCAGCACATCCGACTGCTGCCTGATTAACCAACATCTGTCTTCACCTCTCGTGGATGTTTGGAGGTGACGGCTGTGTTTGTGTTAGCATGCATCAGAGTGAGAAGGTTCCCCCACAAAAAAATTCCTCTCAACATGTTGGATGTAATTTGGTACGCCTGGTTGTCCAAGCTTCATGTCTCATTTGCCAACAGAAGTTTTTGGACTGTAACTTCCACATGATGTGTCTAACCACAGGAACTAATCCATCACATCCTGTGGAGATGTAGCCTGACATGCTGTCAACATGGCTGCACATCAAAGCTTACAATGTCAAGAGGGGAGGTTTGTTTTTTTCAGTTTTTATTTAGTTTTTAGTTTTTTTTTTAAACTCAGCTTACAGCCAACAACACCCAAACCACAAGATCTGTGGTTTTCTACCAAAACAATTCAGGAGATTGGTCGCAGATCAGTTCTTTGTGCTCAAAATGTGCAGATATCCAATCATTTCCTCACTTGGTTTTATATTATAATTTGTTGAACATATCTCTGTAAGGCCAATCAGGGACACTATTTTAATTTATCTTTTTGATTGTGTCATGAAAAAGAAATAACTAATGGAACAGTGAACGTGCTAATTTGTCTGTTGTATTTTTTTTGTCCTTTTGTTTCTCAGTGAGCTTCTTGATATGCACCAGAGTTTCCGTGGTGCTACAGTGAGGATTTCTGCCAAAGTGTGTGTGCAGATATCGCTAAGCACATATCTGCAGGTCTGAGGGTTTTAAAGTGAGGTGGTTTCCTGCAACGGAGCAGGTTTTCCAGCAGGATTAGAGGTCTGAACAGTCATTACATCTGGTTTAGTGTGACCTCCCCGGGGTTCTGCTGCTGAGAGTTTATATCAACACCTTCACTGTTTATTTGGGCCGGCAATGAACTCAGGGTCACTCAACTTCCATCACACCTAATCCCACTGACGAGGTTCGAACACACACACACACACTCACACACATTGATGGAGGGAGAAGAAGAGCAGAAACCTCAGTTAGCCGCAAGCGCCAATGAGAACCAGCTGTTGCTGCCCTGATTGGCTTTCTCTTGTGTTTTTAATGTCAGGGACAGGAGGGGAAATTTGTTTTGTTTCCTGATTATGGCTTAACCCAAAGGCTGTAAGTCATTTAACATTTCTTTTTTTCTCACACTATTTAAAGTAGCAGAGCAATTTGCCAGATCTGAAAGTAACATACGTTAACACCACACTGAAGGGCTGCCTCGTCTTAATCAATATCCAGCAACGATCTCTTGTTGTGGGTTTTTTTTGCACAGATGATTTTGAACTCTGCAGGGGCCTGAGAATTGATACCCAGTGTCAGAGGGAAACTGAATCAGAGGGCTTGTGATCTGCTGAGCAGCAGCAAAAACAAAACATTGCTTCCATCTCTTGTGGCTCAGGGATAATTGAAAATAAATAGTGTTGTGTCGCAGTGCTGGTGCAGACTAAATACTAATTTGTGCTGCAGTCAGAGGATGCAAATTCCTCCTTTTGTGCAATTCCCACATGATAGAAACTGTCCCATCTACAGTTATTTTTCTCTTCAAAGAGTGAACCACAGCTCTTATGATATGTCTTCAAAGAGGCTTATTAAATTGTTGCTATTTCCTGTTGGGCGGCCAAAATAAACTCTTCAGGATGAGCTCAATCTAATTGTCATGCCACATTAACAATATCAACCAGTGTGAAATTTTGGCCCAAACGAATGAGTGACTCTGTTTCTTCCTGGCAGTCTTTTAGGCACATCACACCTGCCTCTTTTTGATTTTTGGCTGCAAGCAACAATCATATAATAAAGTAATTATGTCATTTTATTGTATGAAAATCGAGAACAGTAAAGGAAGCAACATGTAATGGTAAAAAAACCAAAATGAGTGTTTCTCAAACGTCTGTAAGCTAAGATTCGGTTACAAAGGAATAAATAGATGTATCATTTATTGTAAAGTATGTTTGGCTTTTTCATGCTACTGTGGCACAAATTAAGAAAATACTTTGATACCATGGTTTACAGGGAAACTACAAAATATAGGTCAGCATCACTTTATAACTACACTTGCTATTTAAATGTATTTATTGATAAAATAAGAGGTTGAGGAAAATCTCTCAAAGATCTCTTTATTATATATCGTTTATAAATAATGCACATCTTCAGGTCTGATATTATATATAACATAACTAAAGTAACAGGCTGATTTGCTATTATTCTACACAAGCAGCATGTGCAGTGGTAAAGCTGATTTATGAAAATGAGTTGTTCTCTAATTTGCCTAAGATGTTATGGTTTGTACGTTCGATGCATCTTTGATGAGTTGATGAGTGTTTTATCTTGTGTCTTACTCCATGAAGCAAAACAAGATAATCTGTGGAACTAATACACATGTGAAGGTTGTTGAGAACAAGGTTACTTGTATGCATCTTTATATTAGTGCTTCCCACACACTCATTTGTAGTGTGCATGCATGACTCTGGTGCGTCTATCTGCTCATACACTATTTATTATCATAACACTAAAAGCACGAATCATTGCACTTGCAGCTGGCGCATTGATTTGTTCCTCATAAGACATCTGCTGATGAGGCGTAATAACTCAAATGGATACAGAAGAGTCAAAATCCAATTATTTTGATGATTTTTTCAAGGAAAAACATGAGCCCTGCAGTAAAAAGCAGCAAAACTGGGTTTTGAAAAAACAAAAACAAAGGAGTAGTTGTAGTCCTTCTACTTGTACATTTTCAGAACTTAATCACCTTCTTAAGCCCCGACTAACTTCTGAGGTCTTATCAAGCACATCAATAACTGTGAATATAAACGTCCAGAGCTGATCAATTACCTGGCAAAGTTATTTTGTGGCACTAAACTGCACAGTGCGATCAATGATGATGGTTGCTATCAAGAGATATGCAATTTTGGACTTTCTGAAATGTCCTCACAAAATTGCTGTGAGATGTTGAAGAAAAAGGAAATAAAATAAAGTCCGACTGACACAGCAGAGGTGCCACACTGCTCAGGTCACCACGTAAAAAGTCGCCTGGAGTAAACTTTACCTGCCACCTCAGCTTTAGGTTCAACCTCTTCTGTATATAAAAGTCACATCAAAATGAGTGAGAAGCAAGTGCTCTGGAAACATTGGCTTATTTCTCTGGCCACAAGCAGCTGTTTAATGAAAGAAAAGAAATGCACCCACTTGGAGGAGAGAATGACCTGCTCTTGTCAATATTCCATAGTTTTTCGTGGATTTAGCTTCACAAGGTATCTACATTCACTGATCTTTTTCTCAGCAAATCCTGCATGTCATGCAGGCAGACATGCAGGAAACTAAAGTAAGAATAGCAGCTATAGTGGGAGAATCACATGATATCATATCACATCATAAGCTTTCACAAAATTCACCAGGAATCTAACTTTTGGTGTAGGATATGGCCCTCTATGTTTAGTTTTGTTTTTTTGTGAACTGAACATAAATTAAACTCTGTTCACATCATAAACACTCCTTGGGTGCAAGAGAAATGAATACGACAATACCTAAAAACTTTAGTAATCTGTAAAGTAACTAAGTTATCTCAAACACATTTCTGGAAACTAAATTACCTGGAGATAAAAAAACAAAAAACAAAAAAAAAAAACATGCATGTAGAGAGAAGATGCAAACTTTATATTGTGACTCTGCCTTCAGAGAATTAACTACTGCTACACTGCAGTCTGTTGCATTGCATCAAAAATGTCACTCTCCTATCTTCCTCTGGTTGCACAAATTTAATTTACTTTTCATTTCACATACATATTTTACCAAGGTGGTCAAGATTTTTGCATTCGACAATGTTTAACTCTTTATTCGGCATTTATTGTAATACATTTTAAATTGAAATTTAAACCTTGAATTAGATTAAAATTTAAACCTTCTGATTTTATGGAAGGAGAATTTGTTTTTGTTTTTTAATTACTCTTTAAAATAATTTTTAAAGAGCAAACGGACAAGAAAACTACTAAGAACAAATTATTTAATGCCTTATTTGCAAAGTAATGACCCTCATTTGTATCTCAGTACACACAGTCAATTATCTTTTAATAGCATTCGATATGTTTTAATATTCTAAAACAATTATTTGCCAAAGCAAATGGGTAAAACACAACAGTATTTGTGTGACTATGAAAGGTTTAAAGCAAAATGTATCATGGCTTTCATAAATTATAAAAGCGCCATTCAAGCTGCGACTGTTGCAATGTAAATAGTATGATTATGTTATGCAACATGTTCTTAGTGGTTGTTGGTATGGTATTACTCGTTTGCAATAAATGTGATTAAAAGAACGTTTCCAAATATTGTCACTTCCCCGATGAATCGTTAGAATATCTCATGACCCCATATGTGTCCTCATATCAGATATGTGAGCTCCCTGAAAAAGATCATTAGATATTGACTTCTGCTTTATATTCTGCTGGCAATTATGCTTTATATAGACCTAATTTCCTCTGTTTTTATTTCCATGAATTATTGTTGTATTTTTTTTATTCGGCACCTCGTAATGGAAGAATGAAAACCTGCAGTGTTGGTGTTTGCTGCGGCATCAGTCTGGTTTCCACCCCGAGATGCTTATCTTATCTCTGAATCGTGCATCTTCAAATAAACAGAGGTGATGAATGAGCTTGTTTTTATTGTTGTTGTTGGCGGCGGCACAGACAGATGGGCAGAGCTTTAGAATACAGAGCCGGGACAGGTTTGAATGGCAGGCGTACAATCATCAGTTTTTTTTTTCTTCCTGAGACTTGGGATGTGTTTGTTTAGACAGTTTTATTGAGAGTAAATGCTGATTTGTAAATTGTTGGATTGACAATTCACCTGCTGTCCATGATCCCTATAGGCCTCATAAAGAAGAGAGAGCTATCAATCCTGTCATCTGAATGCACAGCACAAAACTAATAAACATATTTCCAAAAATAAACTTTTGATTTAAAGGTTCCCCCCGGAGTGTTTTTAAGTTTCTGTTTGCCCTCCATGAAACTTGAGCTCATTCTGTGAAGTCTTAAAACAACAGTACTAATCTTTCATCCATGTGTGTATTCTTCTTTTCCTCTATCTTTTTGTTGACACAGTCCTCCAGTGTTGGTGGCAAAAGGTGAAACCACTATGGGGAATAAGCACTGCACAAGCTTTCTACTTCTTCATGTGCATTTTCATTCCTGTGTCTGAAATGAAAAAAACAAATCAGGACTGAACACACCCCGAGGGGTTGCACTGCACTGAAAGAATTTTGGCACAGTGATCAAACTGGTTTACTACAACACCTTGTACATCACACAACTAACGCTGGCCGAGAAGCATCAAAACCTTGTCAACAATAGATATGCCTTTGTT
>OMNM01001480.1:0-14098 GCA_900302745.1 Parablennius parvicornis
GAAATAGAAAATAAATAATAAAATATATTTAGATATTGATGGAAGACCAAATAAACTATAATTTGCTATTATCGTTATTTAAATAAAAAAAAGAATCACAGATAAAATTATTATTAACAAAAGGATTAAAGGCAAGTGAAAATACAAACTAAAAACATTAGTCAAAAAAAATCCTGTATTAAGTTTTTTTTAACAATCTAATTTGATCAGAAATTATTGAGCAACTATTTAAAACCAACTAATACCTTTTTAGGTGTCTTAAATAGGAATTATTTTTCCAGTTTCTGTCATGATGAGAAACTGAATATGTTATGTTGGTGATCTACTAGGATGAAAAAGAAGAAAAAGAAGCTCTGGATTAACTGATTATGAAAACTTCTGCTTCAAACTGTTGCTGCATTTAAAAAGCAGGATATCACTAGATAATCGTAATAATGCCAAAATGTTAACCGAGTTCATGAAGCAAATTCAAACTGAGCATTTTCTCCAGAATATGTCTCTTATCATTCGTAATTAGATTTACATCTGCAGTGAGCAAACGGCTGCGTAAGAACCTCCCCGTCGATTAAAAATTCAAAAGCCAAAATCTGGATTTAATCAGGAAACCTGCTGATCAAAGAAAAAACAAAACAAACTGGCATATTAAAAGAGATGCTAAATGCCAACTTTTGATGTTCATTAGAACAGAACCACCTTTTTTTTTTCTTTCAGCCTGGTGTGCATGCGGGATGACCACTTACTCTCTGACATTTCATTTAATAGTCAACAGATCAATGGGATTACTGAAAGATGCCCCCGTTATTATGCTGGAAAGTATTTATCCGTGTCTTGTTTGTACTAAATGCAAATCATGACCCGTCGTGTGAGTTAAATCCGTGACCTTTGTCTGTTTTCTTCCTGTTTTATGACACAACCTCCGCGGCATCCTGCAGTCACAAACAGGGATTTTACTTGTTGTACCGGGAGAAACTGTGATAAACAGAAAAGAGGGTGGGTGATGACACGCTGGGAGCTTTACGGGGCATCAGACAGGTGCCAGAAATCAGCTGCTAATTGGTGAAACTCCTCCAAATGATGTGGAAGACGGCGGAGCCGACGCGAGAGGCGGCCTTGGAAATGTCAAACCCTTCATTATTTTTCCCTCGTATGACCAGACGAGTTTGTTTTTCTTGGATATCTGTTATTATCTTCAACCCTTTGAATGTGGTGATTACTGTCAAGGCTGATAACAAACACAAATACCTGGCAGTGCTTCTGTTGCTGATTTTTTTTTTTTTTTTAAACTCTTCGAGCTACTTGAAATTTGAAACGCAGTTACAATTCAGCAATGGTTTCTTCCCTCTCTGTTTTCATTCACAAACCGACTTTCAGCATTAGCCAAAGCTGTTTTCTAAACTGATGTTCACTTCAGAACCTAAATCTCAGGTAACTAAGGCCCCGTTTATACAAGAGTGAAAAACAGAAAACTTTTTTTGCGGTTTGGGTGTCTGTTTACATGACAACAGTGATTAAAGTCACTGAAAATGCACTTTTTTTTTTTTTTTTTAAATGCAAATACTCGCTGTTCTTAAAGTTTACAGCCCAATGTTTAATTGCAAAAAAAAAACCATCGATGCTAACTTGTGGCCCAGGATGCTAACTACACAGTTTCTAACGTTTCTGTCGTTTGTGTGTAAACAGACGCCGTTTTCAAAACGTTGCCATGCAAACGGGAAACTTTTCTGAAACAAAAACACAATGACGCATTTTCACTTGGAACGTTGTCACGTAAAAAGGGTAGTAAACCTCCATTAGCATCAGTCTGTATCCACAGCAGCGCCAATTAGCATTAGCAGCTTAATGAACATTAGCCTCACTTTGTTGACGTTGCAGCATATTGTTATTATCGTAAATAAACTAACTTTTAGAGTTTAGAGGATCTTCCTCCGGGTAATCAAGGGAACTTCAGCTGAACTTAATGGAGAAATTAACCTAGAAATGATAAATGTTTGATTTATTTCTGTTCATACAGATTAATATGAACTCAAATGTGACGAACCAGTGAAATCATATGAAACTAACGACATAAAATGAAATGAAATGAGTAGAATATAGAAATGTATATCTACAGTTTTCATCAATAGAAATCTTTCTGCTGCAAGTTTCTCTTGAGATTAAAGTTTCCAAAAGTCTGTCCAGGCATTACATTTCTGTGGATTTGGAAGATTCATAGTCACAGTATGGCTTTAATGCTAATGCTACTTCTTAAGGTCGCTCCCTCTCATCGTTGATCTCTTGGCTCAGGTTTATTCTCTGCTATCTGAACTGAACCACTCAGTGAATTAATTAAAAACAGCATTTGGTTTAATAAGAAGAAAAAAAAAAAGAAAAAAAGAAGAGATTTTAACACTTTGCATTCGTCGCCGTGCTCACAGGACTCAAGCCCCCGGTGAGCCTTCTGTTTGGGGAGTTAAAATTTAATGAATTTTCATTAAAATGTCAAAGGCTAAGTGCCGCTTTTCAGAGGGAATGAAGGAAAACTTAAACCCATTTAATAATGTGAGACGCGGTGCAACAGATGTGGAGGTGGCACATACCAAGATGTGGGGAAAAAAAAGCATTTATTAAAAAAAAAAAAAAAAAACCCAATATTATTTCATTATCAAGCCTCCAAAACATGATTTTTGGCGTTTTCCATTAATCCTGATCAATGATCATTTATACACCTACTTTAAATGTATTTAATTTTACAATTTGTCATGACCAATACCCTCGTGAAACTCGATGTGAGACGTCTTTTTGGTAGAATGTAATCCAGTGACAAACGTGTCTGAAATGAACGGACAAAATAAAGATAAATAAATAATAAGGCGTCGCTGAGTAAAGTTGGAGCATCATTCAAGTGTCACCACACAATATGGCCCTCAACTGCTTTCTGAAGCTGTAACAAGTAACTGTAATCAATCTTCGGTAGCCTGGTGGCGTGTGCAATTTTGAATTGAAGTTCAGATTAAAAAGGAATTCAAGGACTCTCTGAGTTCCACCCACAACCTAATCGGGTGAAGAGGTCACCAAAGTTATCCGGCTTAATCTTGTGTGTCAGTGATGGGAAAGCAACGCTCTGGCAGCGCCAGTACGGCAGCCGTTGTTCTGGGCTATCAATCAGCGGCTCGGGCGTCGAAACCCGGTGGGAAGCATTCTTTACTCTGCGCTCATCAAGAGAGGCTCCTCTCCGTTAACTCAGTCAATGATGGGTTTCGGAAAAAGCCATTTCCCCCACACTGGTAACCCCGGTGCTTTGTCTCTGCAAACAGTGGGTGTGATGATGGCTGCCTTCGGATGCCTTCTGCATGACGCAACGCTAATCTCGCACCTCGCCACGATGGATTCTCTCTTGTCCCGCCGATCCCGTGCCGTCAGAGTGTCTTTTAAGGTTTGTTTATGCGCGCCTGCAGGGAAAGAGCGGCTTTGGTTTTCTACCAGGAACAACAAGAACCGTAAAGTTAAACGACGACCTCGGGACAGTGCTTCTAAAGTTACTCCAGTCCTTCTCCTCTTATTCTGCGGCTTGTCTGATTCTAATACACGGCGCAGTGATGCCAGAGATCTCCTGCTGAGGCAGCCCAAATCAGTTCAACCTGACATTTGCAATCACCTCGAAACTGTATTTTAATACCTCCTCCAGCAAATGACTCATATGAGCCATTTTGTCAATAAAATATCAGCCTTTCAAAATTAAATCACATTGTTCCTGTCCTGGGATTTTTCATTAAAAGTCGGGTAACAAGTGATCCAGTTATGAAAGTTGACATTTAAGTGAATCAGGAGCCGCGGAGTGGATGGAAGCTGTGTTAACGGAGCAAAGGCTGGAGAGCCGCGCGGGATTATTCACAGACAAAAGTGTCCGAGGGAGAGAATGACAATGATCACAGCGTCAAATATCAAACCATAAACTGCTCCCCTCGGGTTGATAAGTCTGTTTCTTAAGAGTCCATTAGATGTGAGTGTGTGTGATTGCCACGTCGACACCGAGACTTCAGCTGCTGATAAGATGAGAGAAGTGTTTGGTGACTCACCGGCTGCTTGGTCTGGCCTTTCTGCGGTTTGCTGTAGGGGCTGTACTTGGGTTTGGCTGGTTTACCTGCCGCTCGGTCTTTATGACGCCGACTGCTGATGTGCTGGAAGTGACACAGAGGGCAGGCTTTAAGTCAGAGCAAGTTACAGAGTGATGTCGGTATCGTGTTGCTTTAAACAGGTCGCTGCTCATTTCCTTGTTGCTTCCTGGTGGTCTGATGATGGTGTTTACTGGTCTTTCCTGCTCTATATAAAGCTCTGATGGTGGATTAGATGCATTAAAATTGGTATTTTCATAAGACAAACTGGGTTGTTGTGGGGCTTTTTATTTACCCCGAAGTCCTGTTACTTGTTTCTCTGATCTGGCAACCCTTCTGTAATTGGTTGAACGCTGCCATCTCCCAGTAGAATATCATCTGTACTTGTCAGATTAGAAAAATCCCTGCCATTGCTTTGTGTCTTGTTTTTTAAGCTCGGAAACTTGCAACCAAAATAATCCCAAAAGCGCATCCAGGCTGGGACATTTAATTCTTGTGTTTCCTTTGTATTCAGAAGAAAAGTATGCTTCTTTTCCTGGCTTCATTTAAGTCAGCACAGTTGTGTACACAGCCACCGATATGTCCCCGCTCAGCTCTCAGCCAATTCCAATGACTTGGTCCTTATCGAACCCGTGTAGTTTCACGATAACGCAGCTGTCTGAGTCGGCTGTGTGGAAGCAGGAAGACGTGTGTGACTGAGAAACAGGGGCTGGTATCTGTCACGGTTTCACTCTAAAGAGCTGTTTTAATATTCAGGGTTTCACTTCCATCTGCTCTGTTTTCCCATCAAATCACCATCTCTCCTCAATTTCCTGGACTGTCCCGCCCACCTCACCTGTGTCAAATCACCAATCAGTTCCTTTATATAAACCCTGCCGGGGCTTTGTTTGGCTTCTTGAGCTCTCTGACTTTGATTTTCTTAACATTTTCCTGAGATTGGTGTAGTTCTTGTTGTTTTTGAACAAATTCCTTATCCAATTTTTATTTATTTATATTTTTGCTTCTCAATGTGGTTCATCCACCCTGCTACAGCCCAACAATACCTGATCCCAGTGAAAAATGCTTTCATTTTGCTGTATTAGTACATCGCAGGCACTTTGTCACTGCTTTAAATGTTTGTTTTTATACCTTTTACTGTGTGTTTTGATACTTTTACTATTGTTTTTTTTTCCCCAGACACTTTAAAGAAAGCCTGGTTTGAGCATTGCACATTTTTTTTTGTATGTGCCTATGGGTGGATGTATCGAATGACAATGAAGTTATGAAGTATATGTGGATGCATATTTGAGGATCACTGTAACAGTCTGTTTATGCACTCATATCTTTGTGAGTCCATGAAAAGTTGATCAAAATTAACAAGCATGTCCCAAAAGATAATAATTGAATTATTAAAAAAAAAGGCTAAAAGAAGGAAGAATGTCTTCTGGTTTTGTTTCTCTGTTGTTGTCTGCACTGCATTGTATAGTATCTCATTGCAACGGTTTGTCATCATGATATAAATGACAAAGGCTTCTTTGTGTCAACTGGAAATTTCAAGTCAGGGCTGAATAAAATAACAAGTGGAGTTCCTCAAGGCTTTATCCTGGGCCCACTTCTGTTTATCATTTGCATTCAACCACTGCCTCAGATTTTATATAACAACAGAATCCAATCATTTTCTTGAACTCGACAAAGATAAAAACTAAAGTAGTACTTTTGTGAGCTGAAGATGAATTAAATGCTCTGTTTCAATCTGTGAGATTAAAAAGCAGTGACAAAGACATAAATCTTGGTGCAATGCAATTAGAATAAAAGAAGCATTATATTGTCAATATATGAATAATACAGTACATAATGAAATTGCAGCACTCTGATCTTAGTCTGACCAGTTCTACTGAATAACAATCACAAAGACAGCTTATATTCATACAAGGAATATAGCAAGGGTTAATTGTTTGATGACTCAGCAATATTTAGAGAAGATTCTTAATCTGTCTTCAGTGGACTTGACTTTTATAACATCGTTTTCACGAGACTTCTTCAAAAATAAAGTACTGATCCACAAATCTCTAAAAAGGTTTGGCTGGCCCAAAATCTATCTCAGATCTTCCGTTTTGTTCTGATTCATCCAGACCTCTTGGGTCTTCTGGATCCAACCTCTTTTCTGTTCCCTGAGTGGGAACCAAACATGCAGAAGCTGCTTTTAGTTTTAATGCATCAAATAATTGGAATAAACTAACTGAAAACTGGAGGACGACTTGATTCTGACCCCGACTTTTCTGTTTGCTGTTGCCTTTCAGGAAAGACAGTATTTTATTTTTTTATGTTGCACTGTGTATCTTTAATTTTTGAACTTTTTAGCCGCAATTTAAAAAAAAATACTTTTAGTCTTTTTCTGATTTTATTCTAATGTGTTTGTCCTTTCCAACTTTTATTCTCTCTCATAATTGTTCCTGCCACCTGTGAATACATGTCTATGTTAAATCTCATTCTTGGTTTGACCACAAAATGGGAAGACTTGTTCATTCCTGGGTTTAGAATCATTAATGTGTGTTTATGTTATCCCTGAGTGTGCTTGGGTTCACTTCTAGTTCCCTGGCTCTTAGTTTTTTTTTTTTTTTTAGGTATTTTGTGACTTTGCTTGTTCACAGTTAGATGAGTTCACTCTACTTTCTTCCCTTAACGTCTGCCGGAATCAGCTCCAGTGCATAATGTAGAAGGATGCAAATACTGAACGGTAAAAACAGATTTGCACATATACAGAAATACCGCTTCATAAACACCTTTATAAACAATGTTTTTCACAGAAAAATGTGTTTTTAACATTACAGGTGGCGGTGGTTTGCAGATTTACTTATTCAAGGTGGCAGGTTGTGGAATAAAAAGAAAAAAAGGAAAGGGGCCAGAACCAAGAATGCACCTTGTCGTGAGGTGAAAGTGATTACAGCTCCATTGTGCTGGGAGCCCCCCCACAGTGAAAATGGCTGCAGTGGTGCGCTCCGCAAGGTGCAGCTCAAAGAGCTTTTACTAAATGGCCCATTATATGTCCCTGTTAAATACAGCAGAGAGCGACGGTAGGGGGACAGAAAACGACCGATCCCGCCAGGCACGTAGAGAAATACCCTCTAACCCCGAGCCAATAAATAATTCAGTGTGGCTACACGTCGCCGACAAACGGCGGCTTTCCCGGCGGCGTCTAAACTTCGCAAGGGGATTTAGCAATCACACTTTTCTCCTGGTTCTCAAACCTGTAACCGGAATTTGTCATGCTGGATTCTTTTTACAGAGGAAGACAAAAAAAAAAAAAAAAAAAAAGGCTCCCGTTCAGTTCAGAGGTACTCAGTAAAAGTCCTGGCATGAAAAATTCATTTAAAGCCCTGTCTGTTTCTCAGGGAGATATCTCAAGGTTGAGCCCAGACAGAGAGAGGAAAAAAACAAAACGCCCGAGCGGTTTTTTTAGGTGTTGTGGATGACATTTCCACACTCCATGACAGAATGATCAACCACTACAAGAAGAGAGGAGATTTGTGGCGCGCTTCACAGCAACTACCAGAGGTTTTCAGCTGAGTCACAAAGAGATTCACCTTTTGTCGAGTCCTACAGTAACTCACCTTAACCTTGTGTTAACGCGCAACGTAATGTCTCCTCTTTTTCCTTTTATGGGCTTTAATTTTAAAGCAGAAATCTAATTTCTGTGCCGTTGATCGAGTTTTCTAAAGGCTGTTTTTTAAATGTTTTTTTTTAAACAGGAATGCTTGCAAACGACAAAGATTTAATAGAGAAACGTCCTGGAACAGAATGAAAGGACGAAAATCCTTGCTCTCCGCTTTAAATCTGAATAGTTGGGTTTTTAAAGATTATCAGCAAAGTATTTGTAACATTTCGATACATTTTGTGCTTTATAAATGCATTATTAATCTAAATCCTCCACACACAAAAAAAAAGGAAATAAATCCACAACCCGCAGCTTCATGTCGCATCAATATGCTTTACAAACGACATCCGTGCAATGGGGAGGAATGTGATTAGCCAGCAGGTGCAGGTAAACGCCGGCTTTACAGGAAGTAGGTTATTGTACTCAATGTAATCGTGTTTTGCTGCTTTAATCTGATTTCTCTCAGAAATGATGCTGTCTGGCTTGTACACATAAGTGAGAGACAATGAAATTACAATCGCATTGTCAAATTGCAACTCCAGTGTGGCTCGTCGGGTCTGTTTACGTCTCACAAATATGTCAAAATAGCCGTTTTTACACCAAACGTACTCCCTTTACCCCCCATATTTACACATTTATGTGATGTGATGAGATTTGATGTGAACTGACTGATCGGGCGAGCCGATTCTTGGTAGGAGGCCTGTATTTGAATGTCAGGCATCAAATGCATCATTTACATCTGAACGCTGTGTGGCTGCGCTCCCGTTTTATTTGACTACATCTATATCCTCCTCCGGCTGATTTAACAGGGCGAGTGAGGGAGGTGTGCAACAGAGTCGTCTAAAAATACATCACGAGTGTTTGACTGGGAGGCCGACAGCTGCTGTGGAGTATCACAGGACAATCTGATTTAACTGGTTTTAAACATTTTAGGTATACAAGTATTAAAGGGACTATGTGATATGCATGTATTTGATCCAAATTTAATTTAAATTACAATTATAGACAAAAACAGAGTGGCTAAATGTAGTACCACACAAGCAAATGTCCCATTTATTAATCATTTTTCATTAAACGCTCACATTACTTGTGAAAAAAACTAGTGAATTCTGGTGCTAATGGGCCTTAAAATAATGTAATTGGAGTGAGGCTTTAGAAAAGCTGGAGCCCGATCAATAAAATGTGATTAAGCCAAGTTATCGAGCTGCACCGACCTGCACAAACACTCACACCTTTGACTGTGTTATTCACCAAAAGCATCAGCTGTGAACCAAAGGAGATTAGATCAGTCATCAAAACGGCTCTCATTCAATTTACTCCACCAGCGCTGTGAATGTTTAAGGTTTTCTAACAACATGAAACATCACAATGGATCCGATCAATTTAAGGACCAAACAATGCAGAAAACTGGAAAATTCCAAAGGATTCACTCTATTTTTTTTCTCTTGTGTACGGTTACATTTGTTAAAATCTGCTAATGTATGCTTTCAAGTATAAAGCGATGACACGATAAACGATGAAATTATTGCAAATGAAACTCTCTTTTTAAACTGTGAAATTACCAGATGCTTTTATATAGAAACTGTATTTGCACAAATTAGGCCAATGTCACACAATAATCATAATCCAGTGAGTCCTGGGTTGCTACCATAATGCTGGTGAATTCCAGGTGACCGTCAAAGCTGTGCTGAAACTTATTTTCTTTAACCTGCATTCAACAGATTTATTTAGGAATTTTATTTGTCGCTCTGAAGCGGAGGGGAATTTCGAGGTTGTCAGTATTTACAGTTCAATATAAACACAGTCCAGCCCGGGTGAGATCAAACTGAGCTGTTTATAGCCTTAAACAAAACTGAATGTCACACTCTGGTTCTACATTTTCTGATCATTTATTTATTTTTAACTCTTTATTACTCAATGTCTGAGAACCTCAAAGAGGTACATGTTACCTTTTACTGTTTCAGCATCTCTGATGTAGAAATCATGACATGAAAATCTCAGACGTCATCAGTTTCATCGTTTAAGGTCCTGTTTAGTCGAGGATATCTTCAAAAGGAAACTGAAAAATGTGGGGTGTCTGACTAATGGTGCTCGGTGCAACTTTTTGAAACCTCTACAACTCTGTGGTAACAGGGAAAAGTGCAACTTTTCTGACATGCTGCTCCTACACAGACACACCACTGCCATAATAGATAGTTCTTCTGCACATGCGCAAGTAGACGGACAATAACAACAATGGCGGCATCCAGAGTGTCATAACTCCCAGTTAGGGATTGGACTCGAAAACCGTTTCCAGTGTTTGAAATCATTGCAATCGTCTGCCAATTTTGCAAACGATTCCCTTATTGATTACAGCCGGCGTCAATGACGGCACCACACAGGTCGGGTAGCTTACGCAAGCCACACAACGTACATGACGCTGTCATTCACCAGTGTATCCAGCAGGAAACATGTTGCCCAAGCGGCCAAAAATTTGGGTTACATTTCACGGGAAATGGAAAAAGGAGGACCACAGGGCAACTTGCAAAGTGGATATTTCATCAAAGAGAGGAAATACGACCAATATGCAGAAACATTTGCACAGACAGTATGTGATAACTCTCAACGAATGTTGTGTTTTTGATCGGCTCTGGAGTAAATCTGAAATGAGAATCCATAATGAACCGAATTGTTAAGGAGAATCCAAAAAAAATACAATTCCCGTCCCTACTCTCAGTCCATAATCTCCTGGGACTTGATAATTTTATAGTTTACAGTCACCATATTAGCAATCCAACTTTACCATCTACTGGACATTTTTAAAGTTTATAGCATATTGTTCTTTGCAGCATCTATTGGTTTCATTACAAAAACAATAAACAGCGCAAACTAGTGGTCTGGCATGAAAACTACATTGCTTTTCAATTGTTGCCATGTAAACGCAAAATGTTTTTGAACCGAAATGCAAAAATGATACTTGAAAAGGTTGTCTATTAAACGGAGCCTCCAACTCATGTCTTCTTTCCCCCCCCTCACCTGCTTTAACTGCGTCTCCGAGTTGACGTGCACGTCGCACGTCTCACAGTAGAAGGTTTTGTTCTGCAGGCCCGTGGACGACTTGGAGGTCGTCGCCAGTTTGCTTTTGACTCCCGCCCGGGGGAAGGACTTGATGGAGCCCACGCCGGTCCGGGCCTCCAGCATCGTCTTGTGCTTCGTACCTGCAGGTCGAAACAGGCAGCGGATTACTGAGCGTATCAGCTTTCAGCCCCGAGGGGAGGGGTGAAATCATAGGAATGCACCTTTTCTGTGGGGGAATATGGAGGTCAGAGCGTAAATGGGCTTTAAACATCAGGGATCAAAGACAGCTGAGGACCCCCATAACCTCAGTGGTAACAAAAAGGTATTTAACCTCCTGAGTTATGTTCAACACGCTTCAACCAAATCAGAAACCCTTCTTGAAATGGGTGATAAAAATAAATTCAGAAACGGTTTTTCGTGTGTGATAATTTAAATTTAATAATTCCACCAGGCAAGTGAAAAACTAGAAACATAAAAGTAGAAATATTAACTTCTCATTGATTTATTGGCTCTTTAATATCTTTTCAAAACCCATCATATTGACTGAACATGCATTTTGTTGCATTGAGACCAGAATCTATCTATTTTGTGACCCCACCAGGAGTGCAGTGTGTGTTTTGTTTATATATTTTGATCAAATTCAAAGTGTGAACACAATGCAAATCAATTAAAATTCAAAATTTTTCCGTTGTTGGCACTTCACAGTTGCCTTAAATCTACATTTTGGACTGCACAGGAGCAATACTGGATGGATGACCTGGTTCTTGAAGACATCCAAGATTGCTCCAGAAACATGGTCACATGACCATCGGAGCAGGCATTAATGGTGCTGTGCAGTAAATCTCTGCTATTAAATGAAAAGCAAGAAACGGGTCTGCAACACAAAAGTGCTATTTCAGATATTCAATGCACTTCTATAGAGAAACCTGACCCACTTACGATTCACTCGCCAGATGGAAGTCACTATTTTATTCTGAATGTATTGTAATATCCTAAAGCTTGATGCTCCGAATAAAGAATTGATGCAGAACTGTCATCTGAGATTGGATTCACCCGCCGAAGCTTGGGTCCCTGACTTTTTCTTTACTGAAAGCAAATGAAATATTTTAGCTTTTACCACACTGCTGCCATAACAATGACCCGCTAAAGTAGGGGTGTCAAGCATAAGGCCCATGGGCCAAAATCCGCCCTCAAGAGACTTGAGTATGGCTCACCAAACCACCAAGCAAATGGCAAAAAAATTTAAAGAAAAAGTTGTTTTTTTTACTTTGGATTGTGCTTTTATTTTCACATTTCACTGTGTCTTGAATCAGAGAGTGGTATTAAAATTAGCTTTATGCCAAGATTGTCACAATTTCCGTTGATGTCTTGATAATCTCTACATTGCTGTAGGCTACTGTTGTAGTGTCACTGTGATACATTTGTTTGTGTCAGTCATTACGAGGAGAAAGATGTATGATGATCTGGATGTTAGTGGAGTTTGAAAGAGTCTTGAACTAATGACTATGAGGCAACAAAACAGGTGAGATAAAGATGCAAAATCAACATTCAGGGAAGCTGGCTTCAAGACACACTGCTAATATTGAATCACGGCTAAGTTAGCTGAGCTAATGCTACTTACAGTAAGAAGTTTCTTAATATTGCTATAAGGAAGACTGAGTTAGATCAGGATTACTGAGTTGATTCCCCAAAACATCAAGAAAACCTACTATTGCTAAAGCTAACAACTAGCACCATTAGCTGGACAGAGAGACTGCCGTAAGATGTTTATAATCTATGATTAGTCAAAGAATTAGCTGTTTTACAGCTAAGCTACTACTTATGGGTGTACATAAGATCTGCTGTGGATACCTTTAGGAAAGAGGTCAGTTAGTTAAGTGAGTTAGCAATAGTAACCACAAAGACACCAGCTTTGGCTAATACTAAAAGCTAACAGTCTGCCCAAATAGACTGCAGCTCTACAATCATTTTAATGTATTATGACCAAAAGTAGCAATTCAGAGGACCTAACAAACTCAATATCAATACTGCTAATGCATAAGTCAGTGAGTTTAAGACAGACATGGTCATGTGTGCAATTCCTTTACACAAAAACTTCAGAGAAAAGCTTTTATTACATGTTATATGGGCTTTTAAAAATCACTCAGATGACTCAGGGCACCACCACATCCCACACTGTATGTGAACTGAAGAATAGAAATTACTTTGACAGTGTGATTCAGAGCTCAATCCTTTGTTTTCAATAGAGAGAAAGTCTCACAATACTTGATCAGAGTTTGATTCGAGGTTACAAAACCCCTCAAATAATTTCAGTTGTTCAGGCCTGCAGCGATTAAAGACAGTCCGTACAATTCAGAAGTGATTATCTGTGAGGAAATCCAGCTGTGTCCCTAAAATTCAGTGACTCACAGAGACAAATCACTTCATTGCCGACGACGCCTGCGAGCATTTGTCATGGAAATTACACAACATGGTTACAAAGACACAAAAACCACCAAATAAACACTTTGTTCACACAGTGGCTGCAGAAAGTTATCGAATCAGTGGTTTACAGAGAGCTTTAGGCTGGATGCAGCAGGAGAATGAATCTTGTGATTGGAGGGATGCCTAATATCATTATACCTTTCGAACTTTTGAAAAGAGTTTGTCAACCATTTGTTTTTCCTTTACAAAAGTCACCACAGCAAGCCAATGCAACTCACACTATAGACTGAGTCTCATGAGTAGGCTAGTTTTTAAGCTAGTTTATGGCTTCTAAGGTGAAACCGGATTTGAACCCACATCCGGTGAGAGAGGCGGATTTGTTATCAGAGATTTGCAGGTTCGATCCCCATAGTAAACAGGTCACCACTGTGGGTCCCTGAGCAAAATTCTTGACCCCCATAAGGTCCCCAGGGTGCCCTAATGTAGCTGTCCGCCACATACTAGCAATAGCCTGTGTCAACGCTGAAAAAAGGAAATTCTCCAAGGGGATTAACAAAGTATGATTAAAAAAACAACAACAAAATTTCAATCTGTAGCTCTTACCACTGTTGTGAGCCTCGAGCTGCGACGCCGAGTTGACCGCCACTTTGCAGAGCGAGCAATAGAGGAGGCGTCGAGCTTTCTCCTCCTCTGTCTCCGTGTCCATCTCCGCCTCCGGTTCGGCCTCAGGCTCCTGGTCCGGCTCTGAGGGCGGGGGGAGCTTGGACAGCTCCTCGTCCCCGCCAGCGGCAGCTGAGGTAGTAGTCTCTGGGGTTGTAGCTGCCACGGCGCTCTGGACCTTCAGGCAGGCCACAGGTGCCGGCGCCAGCATGGCGGTCGGGGTCACCAAAGG
>OMNM01001481.1:6997-28613 GCA_900302745.1 Parablennius parvicornis
TCTTTAGTTTGTTCTGAATAAAATTAAATCTGATAAATTTAAGGGGATAAGACCATTAAGCGGTTTAAAGTCGGAGAATCTTGAATTATTTTCTAATATTATCATGCAGCCTAAGCAGAGACTTATAAATGGCTGAGATGTGTACTTTTCTGTTCCGTTTGGCAAAATGTTCTTTTTCTAAAAAAGTCATATTGCCATACAACAAATTAAAGAAAGAACACATTCATAATATATCACTATGCTCAACGGTAAAATACTCCCAAAACAAGTCAATAATAAACTGCCACATCATGTGTATTAAAAGAGAATTCCAACTCTTATTTCAAAATTGTAAAATCGGTAAACACATTAAATCTCTTTAAATTGATAAGAGCAATAAAAGCCTTTGTTATCTTGTTACTTAAGTGTGTATTATATGAAATGTATTCACACGTCTGTTGCACACTGGGTGTCAGTGTTTCAGCTGTCCCCCAGTTAGCACTGGTTAGAAAACAGAATCCGCTAACAATTAATAATAAAGGAGAATCCTGCAATTGCTGATCCATTTACAGAACTTTATAAATGTGTATGTATACATGCCTGAGGAGATCTGAAACAAATAATAAAATAGGCCATGCACATGCTACATGTTATAATGAAACATAACAGACGAACACCAACAATAATTCAAGTTCAGCTGATCCATCACTCATCAGTCAACCAATAGCATTTTCCTGTTATATTGAACCAATGATCACACGGAGCTATAGTTAGTTAGTCAAACAATAATGGCGGCGATCAAGTTGCACGTCAGTATCATGGCAAACATGGACTTACATTTCACCCGCACACACCACTTAATCTTGGATCAGCTGATTTTATGAAGGACACTGTATAGGAACAATCTGGTGGTCAGATGAGTCACCAAGTGGTGAAAATTAAACATTAAAATATAATCTTCACAACACACAATGTAGTGTACTACTGCAAAAATGGTACAAGTCTGCTTATAATTAAGATTAAAATAGTGTGGCAGTCAAGAGAATTGAGATATTAAGTGACTCAATACACCATCCTGTGGTTTAAACTTGTATTGCATGAGGAAACGGGCTGGGGTATAATGCAAAACATGCATTATACATGATGATTTTGACAGGAACATCATCACTATATCATAGAAACCTGCAACAACTACCAGGCTTGTCATATTTCTCTCATTATTTGAGTCTATATCAAACTGATTCGATATAGCAACACCTATTTTGTGAAATTCTTTCAAAATGTTTTTGAGGCTAATGATGCAGCTGCTCCTCTCAACTGCATCATACTGAAACACCGTGAGCCAAATCAATCTATTGAGAAGAATTTCAGAATCAGTTTAGTTACTTTTGGTATTTCTTTTAGCTTGCATATACATCAGAAACCTTTTAGTTCCCCGTGCTTCGGCTTCTTTGTCACGTTTACTTTCTTCTCTGTGTTTGTTTTTATTCTACTATATACATTAATCTGGACTGGACTGGATGCACTTGTTTATGTTTCTTCACCTCCGACTTGAATGGACCTGAAAATCAATATCGTCCGTGTTTGTTTTGAATCACCTTTAGCGAGCTGTGAGAACGAAGCACCTGTTTAACCTTCCTCGTGGTTCCTCATTGGTCCGGGATGCAGGGGAAGCCTGTATAAATACTAAGCGTGAAGCCGGGATTGTTGTGTTCTCTTCTGACCAGGGAAACCATGAAGTGGGTCATTCTTGTGGCACTTTTTGGGCTTGGGTTCGCCCAGCACAACCCTCAGATCAAAAACGGACGCACCACCATCGTGCACTTGTTCGAGTGGCGCTGGTCTGACATCGCTGCCGAGTGTGAGCGGTACCTGGGGCCAAATGGCTTCGGTGGTGTTCAGGTGAGTATCAATGAAAACAGAAAATCTAAAGAAAATACTGAAATTATCTTTGATTTCAAACTTTTTTTGTGTTTTTATTGAGTAATATACTGTGAGCCACACAATAGCATAGGTTTACTTCAATTAAATGACTTTTCCTAAAATAGTGGACTGAAAAGGGAGTAAATGGGTGTTTCCCCACTAAAATAAACCTATTTGTAACCTTAATTTTAACATTTTAATTTTAGTTTCATAAATTAACGCAGAAGGAAATTAGTTTAATTCCATAGATAATGACAGATGCTAGGTTAAAGGAAAATTTTAAATTAATTTTAAATAAAATTGCATTGAGATCTGCATGATAGTAATTAAATTTCTCCTCTATTTGCCAGAAATGAATATATGTTCTATAGCACATTACTTTAGACATTTTATGTTATTGAAATAATCACATTCATAGCATTTTAAGTTTAGAATTTTTTTCTTTGATTATAAAAGTCATAAATCTGTATCAGTGCTACATTTAATGTATTTTCTTACAGATCTAAGTACATGACTTTGTCCTAAATGCTTGACTTTAGAGGCTACCAATTAAAAGAAAACAATAAATAAGCATTTAAAGAGGACTAATAAGGACTAAATAAGTCTAAATAGGCTAATTTTGATTCCTAATTTCTTATTGAGCACTAACAGGAGATCATAAACCTTATGATATCTCAGTGTAGTAAACGTGTAGTGCTGGAGGAAAGATGCCGGGAGGGAGATGACTGAGTGGTAGAGGCAGGTGAGTTGGGTGGGGCAGACAGGACACACAGCGTAGAGAGAGACACTGAGGACCTCTGCTGGCTGGGAGAAGTTTTACAGAGAACAACCAGACTGAATGAATGAGAAGGGAAAAAAAACAAAAACAAAAAAAGGCAGAGTGACAGCAGTTGAACTCCATTACAGTCCATTCCAGGACAATATTTACCACTGGGAATCTTAATGCATGTCATTTACTCCTTCCTCTAAAGTTTCCATCTTTATTGGATCCAAGGATTTTAATGTTGGGTGGGTCAGATTTCCATCCATCTTAATGCAATACATTAAACCGTGGTGAACAAATGTTAATCCTTCTCAAAGCTCTCCAGAGGTACACCTAGTTTTCAGTCTTTTTGGGAGTATCAGTGAAAAAAAAAAAAAAAAGATTTCTCCAGTAATTTATTCCCCATCTGTCGGCGAATATTCTCCAATATTCATCTGAAAAGTCTCGTTTAATATTTGCTGTAAGTAATTGAGACCACCTTTAATGATCTTCTATATTTTCCTCAGTTTATATATGCTTCTTTCTTTTCCTCAGATCTCCCCTCCCAACGAGCACATTGTGTTGGACAGTCCATGGAGGCCCTGGTGGCAGAGATACCAGCCCATCAGCTACAAACTGTGCTCAAGATCAGGAAGCGAGAGCCAGCTGAGAGACATGATCACCAGATGCAACAACGTTGGGGTAAAACTGCACTACAGACCAGACTTAATGAAAACCACCGGGCACATTGTTCCTTTGTATTTGCAAGCGTTTTTATAAATATACAGCTGTTCCAAAACAAGAAATTACTACCAGATACTTTGTCTGACATTTAACGGTATTTGCACAAACAGTTTTTATTACAACACGCACACACGCAGTGGCATTTAAGGACAAATGGAACAAAGAGCAGCAGTTTAATGAATTAATGTCTTCGTCCCATGGGTGTATTCTGTCACATTGTTAACACATTCATTTGGAGCTTTGTCATGATGTATGTCAGCTGCCCCGCCACTGATGTTACAACACAACAATAGCTGCTCTGACACATTTTGATGACCCCATGGGAACTCAATGTGTGAAGAAATAGAAGTGTGAACATGACAGGCGGATAGATGTGATGCGTCGAAACACTGTCGCACCTTCAACCCTGCCATCCAATCGCAGGTCAACATCTACGTGGACGCCGTCATCAACCACATGTGTGGATCTGGAGGTGGAGAGGGAACCCACTCCTCGTGCAACAGCTGGTTCAGCGCCGGCAAGAAAGACTTCCCTGCCGTGCCCTTCTCCAGCTCTGACTTCAACGACAACAAGTGCCATACTGGCAGTGGAAACATCGAGAACTATGGCGACGCCAATCAGGTAATGGCGGAAACTCAAGCAGAAATCTTCAGAATAGAGACAGCGAATTAGGATGCACCTTCGTATGAATGTTAAAATTGCCATTTTCAGGTGCGTAACTGCCGCCTGGTGGGTCTGTTGGACCTCGCTCTGGAGAAGGACTACGTCAGGGGGAAGGTGGTCGACTACATGAACAAGCTGATCGGCATGGGCGTGGCAGGATTCAGAGTGGACGCCTGCAAACACATGTGGCCCGGCGACCTGTCTGCCATCTACGGCCGTCTGAACAACCTCAACACCAAGTGGTTCTCCGGCGGCGCCAGACCCTTCATCTTCCAGGAGGTGGGAGTCTTTAGTGTTGGATAGTCTCAGCAGGGAAGCTGTACGGCTAAATGCAACAACGAAAAGCTTTTCAGTTTTTCAAATGGTATTGATCTATTACAATTAGCACTTTAACGACTGTTGATGGTGCTGATTATCCTCTTCCAAGGTTATCGATCTGGGAGGTGAGGCAATCGGATATGGACAGTACACAAATCTGGGAAGAGTGACAGAGTTCAAGTACGGCGCCAAACTGGGAAACGTCTTCAGGAAGTGGAACGGAGAGAAGCTGTCTTACACCAAGTATGTGTTTCTGCTCCTCTTCCTCAGTCACATCAAAGATTATATGAAGTAGTGATAATGCCCTCGACGGTGAATCTTAATTTGTTAACATGTGTCCAGGAACTGGGGCGAGGGATGGGGTTTCATGTCAAACAGCAAAGCTTTGGTCTTCGTCGACAACCACGACAATCAGAGGGGACACGGTGCTGGCGGAGCCTCCATCATCACCTTCTGGGACTCCAAGCTCCACAAGATGGCTGTGGGCTACATGCTGGCTCACCCGTACGGAGTAACCAGGATCATGTCCAGCTTCCGCTGGAACCGGAACATCGTGAACGGACAAGTATGAGTGTTGATGAGACGCTGCGATTGTGCAACAATGGGAGTTTGCAATAGTTTTGTTAAACTCTTGAACCATTGCAGGACAAGAACGACTGGATCGGACCTCCTAGCAACGGCGACGGCTCCACCAAGTCTGTTACCATCAACTCTGACCAGACCTGTGGAAATGGATGGGTGTGCGAGCACAGATGGCGTCAGATCAAGTGAGTCCTCGAAAAATAATAGACTGCCTGCTGGTGTCTAAGGAGAATAAAACTCACTTCTGCTTCGGTTTATTGGGCATGAAAACTCTAAATTTTATTTTGTTAATCCTCCCCATCTAGGAACATGGTCATCTTCCGTAATGTGGTCAACGGACAGTCTCAGACCAACTGGTGGGACAACGGGAGCAACCAGGTTGCCTTTGGGCGTGGCAAACGCGGTTTCATCGTCTTCAACAACGATAACTGGTGAGGACTTTAACGATACTGCAGAAGTTACATCAACAGTTCTAACCACTCCAATGTGAAGGTTAAAGAAACGAGCTTGTCAATGTTTCAGACTGAGCACAAATTAATAGAGATCCTCCTACAGCAGCGCTGTCAGATACATTTTAGCTCAGAGGCCTGGACTGGAAAAGTAGTGCCATAAAATCCTTTAAATTTAAACTTTAAAGTTTGTCTTTGTTGCAGCGCAGAGTGTACATCGTGAAAATGCCTATACTTTTACAAAATCAAACATATACCACAGAATATTACTACAATCTCATCATAAAGCAAATTTTAATGAAACCTTCTGTCACAAAATATGAAATCTCCAAAAGGGGTATCTTTTAGCTTGGATGATGTAGGTTTTTTGTATTGCAGCCTCCTGCTGGCCAGTTTTAGGCCCACGAGAGTTATGTTTAACATTCCTGTCATCCAGTTTACATATTTGGAAATATAACATTCCATAAATTCATGTCTGTTGTAGTTCGAAGATGATACTTCAAATACAGGTCGGACTACGTCAATTAAACACTTCTCAGGCTGACTGCCTCTGAAAGCAAACAAGTCTTGCAAATTCCAGTTGTAGTGAAGCAAATACATGCTTAAACACTGTGATTACAAATAATATTTGATTGTATTTTTCAAAGATTACCTCTTGAAAGAAATACAATTTTCTTAATTTTACTCTCTTTTTGAATCAGAAAGAAAATAAAATAAAGAAACGATGATCCACTCAAAATGGTGTTATATTGGCGGTTTTTAAAGAAAACATGTGCTTTGTTCTCCCCTAAAGGAACCTGGACACGACCCTGAACACCGGCCTGCCCAGTGGAACCTACTGCGACGTCATTTCCGGCCAGAAGGAAGGAAGCAAGTGCACCGGCAAGAAGATCACTGTCGGAGGCGACGGACGCGCCCACTTCTACATCAGCAGCAGTGCTGAGGATCCCTTCGTTGCCATTCATGTTAACGCCAAACTGTAAATATGTGATTTAATAATCACTTACAATAAACATCACATTTAAAGGCATGCATGGTAACTATTTTTTGTGTGTATGTGTGTGTGGCGAGCGTGCACAATCACATCCATTGACACATGTAACTTTTGCATATTTGGGTCAATCATGCACAGGTGACCTTAAATTAAGGGTGTAATACATTCAGGAAAATCATAATGTACGTCAGAATTCTCACATAATCTCATGTAAAAATGGAAAATGCACAGAAACAGCAAATCATAGATCCATTTGAAATGATTAAAAATACCAGACAGCAAATTCAATGTGTGAACGATATATTATGAAATATCTATAAACAACAGTAAGCAGAAATATGTAAGAGTTATCATCATCTTTGTTCAATCTGATTAGATCAAGCAAGAACGCTTAGTTTAAACACCTATAATATATCCTATTTACAGCGTTTGAGTCTTGCACACAACATTTGATGATGATAAGTAATTGTAATTCCCACACATAATTCGTCCCAACTTCTGTACGACTTTGCAGGGTCACACAGACAGAGAGAACATGAAAACCCCAAACACAAACACCCTGGCTGGTATTTGAACCCACATTCTTGTAGAATACATAAATCATGGCAGAATAGCGCTGATAGATTTAAAACATGCTTTACTTCATTAGATCACATAAAAACTTCTTGCATTCAAATAAATAAGGCAGCAAAACTAAACATAAATATGTTATATATGAAGTTACAAATCATTCAAACCAGTTGACCTCACGTAGGTTGATTCCCAGTATCTTTAAAGACAGAATAGCTAATAGTAATTCAATAAAACCAATTCATTTGATAATTTGTGAAAGACTGATGTTGGATAATTCCCACCTTTGACCCACAAGCAGCAGGTCGGCCTGAAACACCTTCTGAAAAAAAGGTTTTGTGACAAATCAATAATTAACCTGATTTGACCTCCCGTGTTTCTCTGTTGGTTTTCCTGAATGCAAAGCAGATAAAGTCTATTTTAAGTTACGCAGACACTTTGCATATTTGACATAAACACGGTTGCTGATGTTTGTGATTAAATTCTTATCCCTGACATTGTTGGGATTGTCTAAGATGACACTTGGACGTTTTGACATTTGAAAAGTTTGCGATTAGGACAGAAAATGTTACGTCATACAACAACCTGCAGGATAAAGCTGAATAATCTGGTGTGACTGGCATCGTGCCAAGTTCAGTCACATCATTACATAAACATCTTAGATTAGTAAAAGCTTAAATCATGGAATAAGAAAGACTTGAACAAGCTTTCTTTCTCACATATTATCACACCCCGGCCCAATAACAAAAACACACCACGGATATTTTCAGAAGAATAATGAACTTACATCACATTTTCTATTTATTTTGCCTATCGTCACTCCAAACCTAAGTCCTTGCAGGCTTAACACTTTAAAGCTCAAATGTTAGTAACGTCTCCATTTCTTCAGATTCCTTCCAAACCATCTGGGGTAAATTACTGACGATCAGAGAATAAGGTATTCTCTGACCGGGCTCTGTTTCAGTAATAGTACAGTATTACTCAATAGAACTTGAGCAACATTATTGATTCACATTCTGGGGTAATCCAGTGATATATTAATCCCATTTAGAGACACTTTCAAGATAAAAGTAAAAATTAGTGGGGTTTTACTTGGTTCGATTGACTTTTAATGATTCATTAAATATTTATTGACTAAAATTATTTTGATTTTGATTTGTTAAATGTTTTTTCTTGTAAAGGGTTAAACTGCCTGTGGCAAAATCACGAGGTAAACAGATTAAACAAATAGAAGCAGACTGAATCTCCGCAGCTGGTGAGAACTTTCTCTACAAACTTCATTCGTCCCGTTTGATTCAATACATAAAAATGTTAATGTTGTCTTTTGGCTCGTTTCACAGTATTGTTGCTCACAACACTTAAACGTTAATTAAATGTTACTAACCAAAGTAGATTTGTTGTTTGCACCTCAGCTTGATATTACTTTGACCTGCGTTCACAGAACCTTCGGTGAGGTGAAGCAAACACACAGCAAGCGTTTGAACGTTTAACATGTCTTCAGTCTCATTAACTTGCTATTTACTATTTTTTTTTTACTAAAGACGTTATGCAAGTTTCAATGTTCCCGTTCCATTTTCCCGTCTGCCTTTAAGCAGAGTTTCCCTCTGTTTGTTTTGACTGAAAACAAGACCTTGTGATAAAAATGCACCTGTTTAATCTCCATGCTGATATTTGCCGGCCTCTCATTGGCCGTCAGGCGGGGGAAAACACTGGTATAAATATCAAGAGTTTCCCAGAAGGAGAGACTCGTGACAACCATGAAGCTGCTGGCTCTTTTGGCTCTGTTCGGCCTCGGCCTCGCTCAGCACGACCCCCACATCAAGCATGGACGCACCACCATCGTCCACCTGTTTGAGTGGCGCTGGGCCGACATCGCCGCCGAGTGCGAGCGCTTCCTCGGTCCCAAAGGCTTCGGTGGTGTTCAGGTGAGTATCGCTAACGGGTGGACAGAGTACTGGGAATGTTTACTGAAAGTATTCAATCACACTGCCAAAATTGTACAGTACGTATGAGTACTTTTGGCATTAAAAGTAGCATGGACTCCCCACAGAAACGGGTTACTAACTTTTTAATTGCATTACAGTAAATTTTTAACATTATACTACAAAAGCATTTTTGCTATGAAGCAGGATTTTTCTCTGCTAACTTACAATTCAGCAAAATTGGATTAGTGTTGTGTGTATGTATATAATATATGAGTATGTACTTCTTGATAGGTGTGTGTATAATTGAATATACATTTATAAGAGGTATATGTACATACATTTGTTTTTTTGTTAGTCAAATAAATATAGATTTCTTTTTTCCTTTCATGTGTCAGTATTTTGCATTTCTTTAGACATTAAAAAAAGTTCTTCATACAGCCCCACATATGTTTATGTCCTATTAGATTTCATCTTTCATCTCATCTTTCAACAAATAGAGTAAAATTATCATAGCATATATTAATTTTAAAGATCCATTCAAAGTGTTTTTTTTTTTTCTGTTTCAAAAAATTCGATAAAATTCGATAAAACATTAATATACTTGATGTCTGATCACGCTGATCATGGTACTTAGTTTTGACTAATAAAAGTAGATTACACATTGTGAATGGTACTCGCATATGAGTGAAATGAGAAACTTGAACACTCAGAAAAGTATCCTCAAATACTTCTTCAGTACAGAAGTTGACCTATTTGTGATTTCTTAGGTCCAATTCTGATAATTCAATGTACTGATAAGGAATATAAAAATAATTATTAATGTTCATTAAAACTACTATCAGAAAAAAATTATAATAAAGAAGATAGTATAGAGTATTGACGAATGAAAGGAAAATGACAGTAAATCATAAATGTGAAGAAAAACTATCTCACTTAATTCTAACAAAACGCTTTACAACACCCGAGTCGTGCAACTTATTATGCAACTTCAGCGTCTTGTCCTCATGACCGTACTACATTGAATATTTTCGATATCTTTCTATATCAACGAAGCCTGATCTAAAAGTGATGAATGTGTTTCTGTCTGTGCTGCTCAGATCTCGCCTCCAAACGAGCACATCATTCTGGACAGTCCCTGGAGGCCCTGGTGGCAGAGATACCAGCCAATCAGCTACAACCTGTGCTCCAGATCTGGCAGTGAACAGGAGCTGAGAGACATGATCACCAGATGCAACAACGTCGGGGTAAACTGCATCCGACCAATGATTTAATGAGAAGCATCGATGCCACTGTACACCTTGTACAGAACACATAAAATCCTGCCAAATAGGATGACAGGAGAACACCAGCATTCTCACAAGTGACCTGAAAAGGAACTGAAATGTAAAGAAAGTGATGCTGATTGGATAGAAATGACATGTCTATAGAGTGTGGTGCACCTTATTGAAGTAATTCTAAAAGGGAGCGGTGCCCGGACCAGAAAACATCATTCATAGAGCATTTATTTATATCTCAATTTGTATTTTTCTTGTGGTTGTGGAAGGAATTTTAAAGAGATTTGTTATATTTTAACTTCAATCCTTCCAAGGAGCTGCCATTACAGTCTTCATAGAGTGGTTTGCCACCAAGTTGGTACTCAGGAACAAAAAGGTTTTTTATGTAAACAAGGACCCAGCTGACTGCAGCTGGAGAGGCTGGAGTCCCCCGTGAGAAAAGGAGGACAGGTCGAGGACAGGAGTGGTTTGCCAGAGTGGTCAAGGGTCACAGGGGGGACCCACATCGAGGAGATCCGCCTCCGGGATTCCAGACTGGGCGTTTCTTTAGATTCCATCTCTTCTTAATTGTGTAAACTCTTTACTATCTCTGTTGTATCTGAATATTTCCTAATGATCAGTTACAACATGACACATAAAGTATTAGAGTTTTTAGAGGACAAGTTGCTATTTATGTTCAGAATCAGGAAGGAGTTTAAATCAAACCAAACATTAATTTGTTGTTGTTTTTTCACGTATACACTGCATCACAACAAAGATAAACTTTAAAATTCAAATTCAAAGGTTATTAGGACACTATTTTTCTGCTGTGGCCCACTCAGGATGAACTAAAACGTGTTTGACATGACACCCCTGATCCAAGTCCTGACCACTGCACCACTGACGTTGCACCTTTTTGTACCATCTCAACAGGTCAACATCTACGTGGACGTTGTCATCAACCACATGTGTGGAGCCGGTGGTGGAGAGGGAACACACTCGTCATGTGGAAGCTGGTTCAACGCCGGCACAAAAGACTTCCCCAGTGTCCCCTATTCCAGCTGGGACTTCAACGACAACAAATGCAAGACCGCCAGCGGTGACATTGAGAATTATGGTGATAAATATCAGGTAATAAATAGCAGCTGAGTACGAAACATACAGTTTGACCCGGTCGCGTCGGTCCTGTAATGGTGACGCAAATTCACTGATCCAGGTGCGTGACTGCCGTCTGGTGAGTCTGTTGGACCTCGCTCTGGAGAAGGACTACGTCAGGGGGAAGGTGGCCGACTACTTGAACAAGCTGATTGAGATCGGCGTGGCTGGATTCAGAGTGGACGCCAGTAAACACATGTGGCCCGGCGACCTGGATGTCATCTACCGTGGTCTGAACAACCTCAACACCAAGTGGTTCCCCGGCGGCTCCAGACCCTTCATCTTCCAGGAGGTGGGCTTCCCTCAAATGTTTTACTCGCATGTCAAACAACAGTTTTAAAGGCTGCAATTCAAACAATGCCTTTCAAACAATGGCTCTATTTTAGAGCCAATCACCGCTCTTATTTTCTATGGTTGTGTGTTTATGAAAATATGTGGCTGCATGAACTTATGTGACCTAGCAAGTGAACACAAAGTGCTGCCAGAAATGTTTGGTTGCATTCAAGGCTATGATTGGTCGACCAAATCAGTGATCAATATCTCAGTGTGTGACTGAAGAACACAGGCAGTCCTCGCATCTAATATATTTGATAACAGAAAGGCAAAAATGAAACCAAGTGGATACAAAAAAAAAAAAAAGAATTAAAAAAGTTTTTAAAAAATCAAGCATTCACAAGCATCCTTGAGGAAAATGACTTAAATGATTAATATTTTCCAGCTTTTCACACTTTCACATAGTCTCATTGGTTCAAAAATGTTGTATTCAAGGTTTATTGCCCAAGTTCACAGCTTTTTCTTGATATTCATGGACTGGCTCCGCCCACACACGCCCATATAGGGAAGAGGAGAAAGTACTTCCTCTCATGGTGCCATGTGCCAGAGCAGAGCTGCCTAATTGTGGTGGCAGTCAAAAGGGGAGGTGCCTACCTTGATTGCGATTGGCTAAACCTCTGATGACACTATATAGGGTTTGGTTTCTGATTGAAACATACGTTTTAATTAACTGAAACAAGCCAGGGAGAGAGAGGACAGACTTTCTTCACTTCTGGGGCATCATTGCCGGTATGGAGATGATTATTACTGTTGGACAACCTTTAGAAAGTGAATTTTAAAGTAACATGACACCTTTAACGTGCGCTGTATGAAATGCTTGCATTAAGATTAAGGCTCGGTTTATGCACTTACATGTCTTCAAATGAAAATGTAAAACCATTGCGTTTTAGGCATCTGTTTACATACAACAGTGGTCTGAGTCACTGGTGGAACTTTCTGAAAACGATCTGGCTCCGTCTCTGTGAAGACAGCAGAAATACTGTGACTACGCATGCGCACCATGGTAAATAGTTGTTCTGCACATGTGCCAGTAGATGGACAATAACAACAATGGTGGCCCCGACAGTGTCATGACTCCCAGTCCATATTCTCCTGGGACTTGGTACTTTTATTGTCAACAGTCACCATAATACCAATGCAACTTGGTGGTGCGTCCACTTGAATGTCCGTGTTCTCCCATTGCTAATGTTAGTAGCGTGTTGTTCTCTGCGCAAATGTGTGTGGTTTCATTACAAAAACAAACAACAGTATCCTCTAGTGGCCCAACAGTGAACCATTCTTTTCAGCATTTCTACTGTTTTCATGGAAATTGACAACATTTTAAAATATTATTTCAAATATATTCAAATATTACTGTGTAAATTTAAAACTTTTCAGAGACAAAAAAACTAACAAAAATGATGCGTTTTCACCTGCCATGTCATGCAAACGGGGCCTTGAAGATATGAGTCGTATCATGAACAGTACTTTGAAGATTTCTGATGTCAGTCTCTTTTTGCATTAGGTGATTGATCTTGGAGGTGAAGGCATCTCAGTCGGGGAGTATTTCCACCTGGGAAGAGTGACAGAGTTCAAATACAGCGCCAAACTGGGAACTGTCTTCAGAAGGTGGAACGGTGAGAAGCTGTGTTACACCAGGTATGCGAGTTATAGTTGGAAAAGAGACTACAACATAAATACTTGTTTTTCTTCTGCTACAACATTTTGATTGTAATTATGAATAAAGGACCTAATTAGTGGCTTGTGTGTTTAGTCTAGTTAGCAGTAGGGTTTGGGATGGATTTGAAATAAGCTACTATTTTGAGTGCACTGGACCACCACTATACAGGAGAAGCCAAGAAATGAAGAACAAAGAATAGACTGTGAAAATGTACAAAACTGGCCTTTAACCAAAGCAGCAAAAGTGTACACCAGTAAGTAAAACAAGCCATTAAACAAAAAGCTTTCAGCCTGATCCATTATGATAAAGTGGATGACAGAACAAGACACTTCAGCCTGTATCCCAATCTAAGGGCATTTCTCACCATTTTCTGATATTTCAAAAAGCAAATAGTCTATTAGACAATAGGAGAATCCACTAAAACACCAATAAATTAAATAGTTCTTACTCATCGCCCTCAAATTTATGTGAAAGTGAGATAACGTTCTATTAGCAGCTAGCTTTCAAAGCCAGATTGAAGTCTTGTGCCCTTCAGGCTCCGACTGTTTCAGTGTCGACCTTAAATAATCAGTCTGACTGAAACTAATCAAAACACCTGATTAGTGCAGTGGCTGCAGTCTTAAAGAATTAAAAACAATCATCTAAAATGAGCCTCTAATTTCTGTTCCTGAGTCCAGGAGCTGGGGAGAAGGATGGGGTTTCATGCCCGACGGCAATGCTGTCGTCTTTGTTGACAACCACGACAATCAGAGGGGACACGGTGCTGGCGGAGCCTCCATCGTCACCTTCTGGGACTCCAGGCTCCACAAGATGGCTGTGGGCTACATGCTGGCTCACCCGTACGGAGTAACTAGGGTCATGTCCAGCTTCCGCTGGAACCGATACATCGTGAACGGAAAAGTCTGTTCTTTGTTTATTAGATGCCATATTTGGTGTGTGTGTGCGTGTGTATTTGGGAATATAGCAAACCTTTTTGTTAAACACTATTCTTTAGGACCAGAATGACTGGATGGGGCCTCCCAGTTACAGCAACGGCTCCACCAAGCCCGTTCCCGTCTTTCCTGACCAGACCTGTGGAGATGGATGGGTGTGTGAGCACAGATGGCGTCAGATCACGTGAGTCCTTAAAACTCAGGACTGACTCTCTTGTATGAATGGGAAGATAATTAAATGTGACACCAGATTTTAATTTTATATCTCTTTTGAAGGAACATGGTCATTTTCCGCAACGTGGTGAATGGACAGCCTCTCGCCAACTGGTGGGACAACCAGAGCAACCAGGTTGCTTTCGGACGTGGTGATCGTGGTTTCATCGTCTTTAACAATGACGACTGGTGAGGTCTTTTTGAAATTTGCTGAATTTAAATAAAATTAAAATTGAAACATTTACAATCAATATAACTAGTAGGTTGTTGGTATATACCAGGAGCGTCTAACATAAGGCCTGGGGGCCAAAACAGGTTAATCTGAAGCAGGATCCTCACAAAATCAGCTTAAGTGTGATGGAGCGGAGTATATACTTTGTTTTTTGTTATTTCTAATCAGGGTCCTGGATGTCACCCTGAACACCGGCCTGCCTGGTGGTACCTACTGTGATGTCATTTCTGGCCAGAAGGAAGGAAGCAGATGCACCGGGAAGCAGATCCAAGTTGGGAGTGACGGACACGCTCACTTCAATATCAGCAACAGCGAAGAGGACCCCTTCGTTGCGATTCATGCCGAGTCCAAATTATAAATACTTTAAATAAACGTCACTTTTAAAACACAAAGGACGTGAATGGTTACTGACAAAAAAAAATACTTGTGTCATAACCTTTTAGTGTCACTAAAACTAGGGATTTGATTGATGGGATAGACTGAAAAGTAATGCTTTTCAATCCTTGGGTTGAATTTACCCTCCAAGACTTTGCTGATGAACTCAATGTCTTGTATGGGTCAGAACACGTAGTATTCAAACTCGCTGTGACACATGGGTTTCCAGCTAATGCAAAGGAGAGAGGCAGGGTGCACTGTTGGCTGTTCACCAGTACACTGCAGAGCTAACAGTGGGATATGGAAATCTCACTACCTCAGCTTTTTTATTCCCTCGACTGCCAGATGAACTGTTGGAAATCAGACTAATGTAATCTTAAACTGCCTGGATTAGAACTGTGAAAAGTTTTTTCTTTCATGAAGGGGATCAACTGGCAAATCAAGACCAAAAGACTCTTCAAGGGCAACTTGACCACCCTCTGCCTAAAATGCCTTATTCAATATATCATCATCCCTCCCTATTTTGACACATTTGGCAGATTCAGTGTGGTTGGCAATATCGTGACACTTTGGAGGTACTTTGTGAGTCTTGCTCGATTAACAATGTCAATTTTGTAATAATGCAGCATCATCTGCCTTTTATAAGAGATGACTCACCCTTTGCAGGATAAACCATAACGAAAGCTCCGTTTACGTGACAATGGTGCTTGGAGCCACTGAAAAGTCACACTTTTGAAAATGGCTCATAAGGTTGAATTTTTTGTAACTGCTCTAACTCTGTGGACACAGTGATAAAACACAACTTTTTTAAAAATGCTAGGGCTCAGTCTCTGTGTAGACGACGGAAATGCTGTTACTGTGCATTTGCACCATGGCAATATGGCACAGTGTCCATATTCTCCTGGGACTTTTATCGTTGATCACAATCCAACTTTGTGGTCTGTCCATACGAATGTCCCTGCCCTCCCATCGTTAATGTTTATGGTGTATCGTTGTCTGTGTGAATGCTTGCATAGTTTCATTTCACAAACGAGCAACAGCAGTGGCACAATATGATCCATCGTTTTCAGCATGTTTTTTTTTTTTTTTTTTTTTTTTAAATCAAAATATTGCCACGTAAACATGAAACCTTTCTGAAATGAAAAATGTGTCTGAATAGGATTAGATTGTAATCACGATCATCTTCTTGTACTCATCTGGAAATCGTAATCTGGGACTGATAAAGAAAAGAAAAACACAAAAAACTTTGCTCCACCCTCAACATGGCTTGTTTCATTTACCTCAGCTGCAATTCTCCATTATACCCATTTGCCCAAAGCAGGAGATGTGCTGAAGTTCACTCCCGTGCGCCACAGACTCTTTACACTTCCTGCAGCCGATATACGCTGCTGCCTGCCACATTCTGCAGCAGCCTGTTCCAAGAGCCCCGGGGAACTCTCCTGGCAGGATGAACCGAATAAATTGTACTAAACTAGATGGCTTTCTTAACTCCACACGCTGAAATTGACTATTTTGTGCACCATGCTGGCCAGCAGTGGAAGTAGGCCATATTAGCCGATAAACAAGTGTAATGATTGCAATGAGCAAACACATCGAGAGATATAGCTTAAAGAATAACTCATTCATGTGGAAGGAATATGATGTAAATGTAATCAAAAAATGCAAGGAAAACTATCACTAGTCATCCCAATGTGACCAGCCATTTTTACAAGGCCCATGTTGTCTGATCAGATAAAGCTATAAATACTAAGGCGGACCGTTTACACTTTGCACCGGAGAAAGATTATGTGATGGACGACGTGCCTGACAAGTCAACGAGCGGATCAACCTGGGTGTGACTGGATTCAGCGGGGATGTCTGCAAACACATGTGGACCGCTGACCTGAATGTGACCATCAGCGCTTCATTCCTGTGACTCCAGACCCTTCAACCTTCCAGCAGAGAGGATTTCCAAAGGGTTATCGGTAGAATATCCCATATTCCAACATTAAAAACAATAAATTACATCACCTTGACTTGTTTGCTGCATGAATATGTGTGAATAGATTTATAAGGGAAATCATACAGAAAGTATAAAATGCTGCCAGAAATATTCACTTGCATTTAAAGCTATGATTTGTCGAGCCAAGCGGGAATGCATGTCTGAGTGTTTGACTGGAAGAATACAGGCTTTTCATATGTTCCATGGCTGAAGTCAAGGCAAAAGAAAACCCAACATGACAAGCCATACTTAAGTACTCATAAAGCTGGAAATCCCACAATCAGTTAGCCATCATCCTGAATAGTAAATTCATAATATGAAATGGAAAAGAACCCTTAACTTGAAATGTAATGTCTGAACGCAACAAAAATGTGTGACTTAGGATTAAGTGAGCACAAATATACTATTCGGCTATCACATATCACCAGTTCATCAACCTCATAAAGCCCTGGTTCCTCTGGAGTTGGCTGGATGGTAAAATAGTGCAATAATAACCTTTAATCTTTAAAAATGGTTCTATGTTGTGGTGTCGCGTATACATGATGTTGATGTCGAAAATTACAACAATCTCAACATAAAGCCAATTTTATTAAAAAACCTTCTGGTGCAAAATATCTCAGTGTTGCGTAATTAATTTTAAGAAATTTGTTGAAGAAAATCAATGTTTTCTTTGCAATCTGCTTGGTCGTTCTGCAGGTCAGATTGGAGCCTCTTGCAGCTTTTGGCCCAGGGGCATTTTGTTTGACACCCTTGCTTTAAACCCTTTACAGCAAAATGTTATGCTGCCATCTCAAAAGGTCACTGTATATCAAGTTTGGCTGTCAGAAGTTTTGTTTGAGAACTACACATAGCAATAGTTTCAAATCATATTGATGCACATAATCTCAGTTTGCGTCCTGTTTGTAGCTTTAGTGTACGGAATAATATCCAAAGTGTCAGGTCCTCAGTTAAACATCGTGGGATGTTTTTCCTGACGCCTACATGCTCAGTAAGTGTCCTGAACGTTGCCCCTGATGCCTGCAAATGTTCTTCCTGCATTGTATATTCTTCTACTCCACTGGGACGACTCCCTGCCATCACACTGTGGCCACTTCAGTTTCACCTGAGTGCAGAGCTGGCACTCCTCATTAGGGCGGCTCGGGGGCCCAGAGGGCCAATGAACCAAACTCTCTGTCCTTTCTGCCTCCCTTCTCCTTTCAGCCTGTCTTCCCGTCCCGTCACCCTTACTTTCCCCCCGTCTCCACCTTCCCAGCCCACCTACCGAGTCCCCGTCAAGCAGATGTGGACCAGTGACACCGGAGTGCCAGCCACCAGAGGTGAGACAGCAAAGGTGATACCTGCCAGAACATTCTGCTCATCTCGGTTGTCATGGCAACAAAGCACAGGAGCAAAAAGAAAAAAAAAAGGGAGGTTCTTGAAGGCCTCGGAGAGAAAAACAAAGCAAATGAAGAAAGCGGTGTCTAGTTACTCGGGGCGTGTTTTAAGTGACAGGTCATGTATTTAGGCTAGAGGGTTTTGGTGGGGGTTATACCTTCCAAAGTGGTCTTCAAATTCCCGCCATGGCTGTATTATTTTAAGCACAGGGAGGAATCAAAGATATTCACTTTGAGTGACGAAAAGCAGTACAACATTCAATTCAAACTAATTAACTTTAAACTCTCCATGAACAATATGAAAAACCTGAAAAGTCTTCATTTACAACCTTTAAGCGATACACTTCTTAAATGTTTCTGTATTTCTGTTTTGCAATTTTGTAGTGGTCACACTAACATTAGATATGCTTCTGATGCTTGTGTGTGAAAAGTGTAATAAAAAACTAAAATGTTCTTACTGTTTTATCATGATTCCTAATCAAAATGTATGACGTCCCTCATTGGAAATATGCCCTTCTCTAATTTCTTCACAAACCGCATCATGGATGTATCGAAGAATGTGCAACTGGTGCAAATAAAGCGATTTTTGCCCCCCATTGACCTCTTGGATCTTTTCAGGTCTAATTGGAGGGACACTACCATTTCATACTGAACTGCACGTCCTAACTGATGATTTAAGTCTTTCCCTCACGGACGATTAACAAAAAAAAACCTGTAGTCCACATTCTGGTCTAGACTGGTGGAAACTTCTACATCATATCTCAGAAATGCAAAGAGCTTTATAGACGCCTCATGAATGGAAATATCATCAGCAAGGATTAATAAAGCAGCACAAACAACCATATCATTGTGGATAAATTTGATATCTGACAGACATTTTGTCAAAAGAAAACTCATGTGAGTGGAAGTTGGTTGTAGTGAGTGGATTGGTCTTATAGTGAGAGAAATATGAAAAAAACAAATAACAAAAAAACATTGTGAAGGTTTCTATTTAGATGGCATTCAATCAACTAATAAAAAAAATAAATACATAAATAAATAAATAATGCACATAATAGAAAAGTGTGAAAATAAAAATGTGAGCCTACTCCTCATACCTGGAAGGTCTTGACCTTTACAGACTTGGAAAGTGGCGAGCCGCTGTATAATTCAGCCCGTTACACAGCAAGTGACCAGACTGTCCACAAAAAGTGCAAGCGGCGGCATCGCAGAGACATTTAAGTGCAGGAGAAGGATAGATGGAGACCTTAAGATTGGACTAGCCTCAACATATTGCAACTACTAAATTATTGACCCTCTCTTCATCTTTTGGTCCGGCAGCTGTGAGGACCTGTACTTTCCGATTAGCTGCAGAGATGTCAGCGCAGCAGAACGGGGTCTTTGGTCCTGTCATCCTCACTGATGCTTTGTGACATGGCTGTCAACGGTGTCCCCATCCTGTTTTATATTTCATATGGTGCACCAGACCTGCCTGTCACATTGCCCAAGGAGAGAGACAGTCATCAACTTAAAGATGAGGCAACTGAGGGGTTTATTATTTTTTTTTTTTTTCAATTTTTTGGGATCAACAGTGTTATGCTCTCTCGCAGTCTTACGGCTGGACAGTACAGGTGTGGCTCAAAGACAAGGAGTGGAGGAACTTAATCCGGTCGAATTGAAAATTCTAAAATCTAAATTAATGCATTAGTCCGTAATAAGCTTTCAGTGCATAATTTAGATGATTGATAAGGCTGACTTAAATGGCTTTATTAGGCACACGGTTATGTTTGGGTGCTCAATCTTGAAACATTCTCGATGATGAATGCAGCAACCATGAACAGAGAGCATAGAAAGTCCACTCTGAGCTGCTTTGGTAATATCCTGCTTCAGATCACTTGGGGGCAGTGTTGAAGCAAAAAACTATGGCACATAACTTTTTCCAAAAACAGATCTTTAAAAGGTCCATGAGATATTTTACTCCCTGTGTATTTTATCTCAGAACTGCTTGAAATTCACAGCAGAAATGTTCAGAATGAAGAAAACATTCATGATTGATAATTGCAAGGATTGATCATGAATTATAGATTGTCAGTGACAGAGTGAAACAGGTGAATGATGCATGAACAGTTGAAGCTGAATGTATGGAAAACTTCAGGTGTTTGCTCTCATTCATCCTTTAGTAGTCAGCAATCTACTGCTGGATGGGTGTTATATTTTCATGAATATTTTCCACCCAGTGTGGCATGGAGCTAAAGTGGTTAAGGTTGTCACTTCTCAGAGAAAATATGTTGGTTTGATTACAGGGTGGCTTCTTGGTTTGTAGTTTTCATATAATCCACAAGTCTGTGTTCTAAAAACACATGCTTGCTGGGGTATTTATTTACTCGAAAGTGGTTGAAATTGTGAATGTGTGTATGACTGTTTGTGTTGTGTGGATGGATGAGCAGAAGGTTGGATGGATGGACAGATAGTTGAATGGATGGGTGGAAAGATGGATGGATGGACGTACAGATGGTTGGATGGACAAAAGGGAAGACAGTTTTGTGGATGAACGGAAAGACGGTCGAATGGATGGACGGATAGATGATGAATGGACAGATAGTTGGATGGACCATGGATAGAAAGTTAGATGGATGGACAGATAGATAATTGGATTAATGAACGGATGGACAGATAGTTGGATGGACGGACAGAAAGTTGGATGGATGGACAGACAGACAGTTGGATGGATGGACGGACATATATTGGATGGACAATGGATAGAAAGTTGGACAGATGGACAGACAGATATTTGGATCGGTGAACGGGCGGACAAATAGTTGGATGGATGGACGGAAAGAAAGTTGGCTGGACGGATGGATAGACAGACAGTTGGATTGGTGGACGGCCTGACAGAAAGTTAGATAGATGGACGGACAGATATTTGCATTGTTGGACAGACAGACAGATAGTTGATGGGTGGATGGATGGATAGATGGACAGACAGATAGTTGATGGGTGGATGGATGGATAGATGGACAGACAGATAGTTGATGGGTGGATGGATGGATAGATGGACAGACAGATAGTTGATGGGTGGATGGATGGATAGATGGACAGACAGATAGTTGATGGGTGGATGGATGGATAGATGGACGGACAGATGGTTGATGGACAAAGAGACGGACAGAGAGATGGATAGGATCAGGTCTCATGCCAGCCAGCCTTGTCAAGGGAAAAGCATGAACTCACGAGTCCAATT
>OMNM01001481.1:35676-48858 GCA_900302745.1 Parablennius parvicornis
GGGGGGGGGGGCTTAATGACCAGGATCTGGAAGTACTTTGATGCACACACCCCTCCCACCACCCCCCCACACACACACATTTTCTCAGGACATGTAGCTTCAGAATGTGTTATGAAAGAAAAGATGAGGCGTGAAGTGCAGCGCTGCATGTCTGCACAGGTGACTTGGAAAAACCCTAATGCACCAACTGCGCCGTTTACACGCACCTTGCCTGTAGCCGCTTTTTCGGACACATTTCACCTTATATATTTAAACAAAGTTTAACGGATTGAAGCTCATATTTGATCTGAGCAGCTGTGGCTCAGTTGACATTGACGCTTCCAAAGGACGTCAAGCATTTTGAATGGTCATTGTCACCGATGGTGTGTGTGAGTGTGTGTGTGTGTGTGAATGTGTGCCCTGGATTAACAATGGGAAACTTTATAGAAGTGTTCAACTGGTGAAAAGTTGCCAAATAAGTTATGATTTACTATTTATGAAATATTTCAATGTTTCGAGATACAGTAATTCGCATTTTGATTACATTTAAGCTTAAATCATGAAGAATAAACCACAGGAGGCAAAAACCTTTCAGTTTGTAAGCTAAGGCACTGTTCACGTGAAAAAACACCAACGTTTTGCATTTTCGTTTGAGAAAAGCTTCACGTTTTCACAGCTACATTGTGAGAATATTCCCCGTTTACAGGAAAACGAGAGTTTTTATGTTAGGCCATGTGTTTCTCTATGAAACTGACATGAGATGTAAAAGGTGCGTCTTTCAGTACTGAACCAATCATTGCAAGTAAACACAAACTTGCTATTTACCCTCCTTCACTTGCTCCATTGTTTTCAAATCCTCCACACCTGCCTCGACAGTCATTGCTGCTCTGCTAAATTGCAGAATCAGATGGGAAGAGAATCTCCTTCCTTCAAGTTCACTTTGCATCATCTTCTTGCACCTATAAGTAACTGTAAGTAACTGTGATTTCATTGGCTGTGGCTGCTTACTGACGTGCTGAACCATTTCATCCCCTGGTGGTTGCTGGGAGGTAACAGTTTCTCTTTAATTTCAGGGCAGACGTGTCCCTGCCATCTCAGGGCAGACAGGACAGCTGATTAATACATGAGTTGGAAACCTACTTTCAGATATTTCTTCTTTTTTTTTTTTTTTTTTCTAATTTGAATTATGATTAATGAAACATTTTTCTGCAGTGCTCCCTCTGACATCTATTACTGATTCGCAAATATTTTAAAGGTTTGTAGTTTATATGTGGAATAAATTGTTGACTTCAGTAAGACGGATTAAGAACGAATAGGGGTTTATTGAATCAGGCCCTCAGTGGTGTTGATGTCTGACATCATTTCACGTGTTATATTTGACTTTCGGTGACTCGTCTTATGCTTCAATAACAACAAAACAGATGATCACTTGTGAATATTACGTTTGTTGAACAAAACGTGAAAATAAAGCAAACCTTCATTAATGAATAAACATGACAAAGAGCATGAATTTAGCGAAGGCTGCCTTGAGCCAGATGCATAACAAAACATTTGAAGCTGAAGATAATATTCGATCATAGTGTAAATAGAGGACGGGTAATACTTGACTGTAACCCACTGCTGGTTTGCAATATTGTTGGTTATCTCATCACATTTTTACCTGCAACAAATGAAGAGTGCTATATATGTGTGATGAGCTGCTTATTTTTGTCTTTTTGTGTCTTTTTTTGTTTTGCATTAAACAGTAATCTAGGTGGAGATTCTGTGCAGAAATGTAGGTGGTGTTGGAATTTCCCACAAGAGAGCGTTGCCACAGGATCATGCAGCTTTATTGTCAGGTAACATAAACCCGAATGCATTCCTCCTTACACTAAGAAAGATCATCTTCTTATTGGATGTGATTTAATGAGTGAGCGTAACAGGCTTTCTCCACCCTCAGATTTGGATCTGATTATAAAACATGGCTCCGCGAACGCACAAACACTTCTGGGCCTTCCTCGTCTTCTTGGGAATGAATTCACTTCTTGCAGTATAATGAGAGTCGGTATGGGGTCCATATGTTTACAGCCGGGTTGGGTGGGAGCGGAGATAGCGAGACAGGAAGGGGGTAATGCACGTTTTAATGAGATGTGAGTCTCTGTGGCACACCTGCACTCCAGCGATCTGTGAGGATTGCTCACTCGAGCCAAGAGAGGAATGAGGCCTGTAAAGAGTAAAGTGATGTACGAAAAGCGTCAGTGTGCTTAAAATGCAGCACCGACTTCATCAGGGACTGAGGTAAATGCATGAACCGGACCAAACCCCTGATTCACAGCGCTGCTGGATCTTTACACCATTCATAATTAACAACACAAAGAGTTAATCAGGTGATACTTGTGATTTCCAGCATGTGTTTGATGGTCATTTGGCACTCTGTATGTTGCTGTACAAATGGGACATGGCTCTAAGAGCATTGTGAGTCACAGCATCTGCGACTTAGCTCTGTCTCTCTCTCTCCGTCTCTCTCTCTCCGTCTCTCTCTCTCTCTCTCTGTCTCTCTCTCTCTGTCTCTCTCTCTCTCTCTGTCTCTCTCTCTCTCTCTGTCTCTCTCTCTCAGCTAGTTGGGCATTTTTCCGCCACATGGCCGACTGCGAGTGATCCATTTCTGCCATGCGCTGGCGGCTTGGCTTAGCCGCTTTTGGAACGTCTGCGTCATGTGACAATGATGTGATGGCTGAGGGCGAGCCAGCAGCGACGACAGCCACGTTTTCAGGTACTGCAGGGACATCCAGCGGGACGCCGCACAACAGTTTAGATGTAACTTTAATCTGTTCTGTAAATGTTAATGAAGTCATCTTTGTCAGATCAAAGAGAATAATTCAACCCATCGGTAGACAGGCATGCGCACACACTCGCATGCATGCACACATCTACACACATAAGACACACGCACGCACACTGCAAAGAGTTGTATCTATAATTGTTTTGACCTTGACATCCTGGAGGAAAAGGATCAAAGTTCCTCTGTGTGCAATACAATAACCATTGCAGCCTTTATTGCCGTTCAACATTGCGCCATGATTTCACATTTCAGCCTGACTGAGCTAAATTATCGTGGTTTGACTGGGAAATAGCCGTTCAAGGTCAAAGTAAGACAAACAGCATGTTATCCTGAGCCAGAGGGAGACCGAGTCGACTGATCTCGCACTAGAAGACCACACCGAGACCACCGGGGGCCTATTAGGGGCTACAGATTGCAGGGCCTTGTCATGCATTCACTCTATTTATGCCTCTCAGTTGTCTTTTAAATAATGCATCTCTGTTTAAGCAGAGTCCTGCGTTTTTAAACACAGCACCTGGCACGCTTTGGTATTCCGCAGTTTGCTCTCTCCCGGGGCGCAGATTTTTATAAGGATTTGTGAGGGGGCTTTAGTTCGGAGATGTGAGGGGAGAATATGACTGAACTGGGAGCTGCTGCATGACAATGATGTTAGACGAAGGAATGGCTGGTTTGTATTGTGTCGTTGTCGGAGCACATAATGCATAATGAAAAGGAGTGAGGAGCAGAGGTACGAACGGGAAAATAAAGGCACAGTGATCTGACAATTATGTTTTCAGAGAGCTTCGAAATCGGAAATCATCCTGTTTCAAAGGATTTCAAAAAAATTCAACAATGCAATTCTATCAATTGCGACATAAAGCAACCACATATTGCTGCTCTCCAGAAACTTTACTGAAGGTGCATTTTGAGCTGCTCTCTACCAGCGGGAGGGCAACAGTTTGCATTTACCGGGGGTGTGTTTGTGTGCGCGCGTTTCGCCAGGATTTGCTTTGGAAGTTTGCATGCGTCATTACAATTCAGTCCACGTTCGTCTCTTGTTTTTGTGCATTCTCGAGTTTGAAGTTTTAAAAGCTTGGGGTTCGGTACATGATGCAGATCAGAGTTCAAATACATCCGGCTAATGAGGCCTCTCAAAGGCCCATTAGAGGAAATAGCTGCGGCCACCCAGATCTGGGTGGTAGATGCTCTTTCCCCACGAAACCTTTGATTCCGACCCAGTTTATGGGAAAAGAATAATGAGCGAAATGTTACTGGGTTTACTCTCTTGTTAGCTCAGACCTGCGTTCAACAAAGTTCTGTCACTGTCGTCAAAGGAATAAAAGTCTTATTTATTTGTTCTTTGACAACCTACCACCGTTAGAATGGCAGTGAGTGATTTCACAGTAACAGTAAAAATGATTCAGACTTTCTCGGTACCATTTACAAGCACACAAACAATAGTCAGCATTTTCATCTTTGTAGCACACCAAATGGCTGTGTGCAGTTGAATATGTGTAAATAAAATCCAATTCACAGTGTTAGTATAAACAGTTTAATGATTAATGGTATCAAAGTCAAATGTTGCTGGTCAAAGATGACAGTTTACAAAAAGAACCCTGCACATGGTTTAATGTGGTTATATTTGCGGTCTAACTTCTTCTTCGGCATATTTTGAGCATCAATTAAGATAAACCAGTCTACTGCATGAGAAACAGTAAGAAGTATTAATGCTATCTCCCTAACGAGCATTACAGCCTTAAATTTCCCCTTCAGGTATGTTAGAAAATATCTGAAAGTGCATAGTTTTTTTCATGAGGAAAGGTTAATTGCCTGATTTGAATTTTCTAAACTCACCGAGACTCTGAAATGATAATGACAATAGTGTTGAATATGCTTCTCCATATCACTGACAGATTGGCTGTAACAAGGAGAAACATCTTGTCTTATGTCCTCATCACACAATCAATGTACAGTGGTTTTCATCGAGTAAACAAAAACAACCTATGACTCAAAGGCAACTGATTGTGCCAAGGCTTCCTCCAGACACTATCCTGATTTCATGCAGAAACATTAGTCCACAGGCACGAGTGGATCGATAAGAACACTGGAGGGATTTAGAGTGTTTGTGCAGTTCAAGTATTTTAATTGAACATTGCTTCTCCGATAAAGTGAACAAATACTTCACCATCATCTGCATACGTGGAGGCACGTTACTTTCAAAAAACCAGATACCGAGTGTAAACTGAATGTTTACATTGTACTGTTCTAGATGTGTATGTGTTGTATGGTCGGATCATTAAATCACAGCACCCACTAGTGGCCTCAAATGCAAACAACATCATTTTGTTCATGATCTTTTTCAAAACATTGCTATTAAATGCAAAACTTTTCCAAAACGCAAGCTGATGATTGTTGTGTTGTAAACTGCGCCTTAATACAGCCTTATACTTCTCACAGCTAGTGATAAAATATGGGAATTACAATCAGATAAGTCAAATTAATGAAGTTGCTCATCCCATTTTACTATAGTATAAATACTGCTATTGAAATTAGAAAAAAATATATTTACCAAGGCCTTGACACACCATGATACCACTATATTATTTATCAACCAGACTTCATAATAAAAGGTATTCAAGCAATCAAATATTCATTTCCACCAACATTCAGCATCCTTTGTCGTCATAATGTTCAACAATAACTGGCTAAGTCCATCTTGACATTGACGCAGGCCGCTGGAAGTTTACAATTAAAATTCACAAAGATCTTATAGTTACATTTCCTGGCTGTGAGATTCCACGTTTCAAAAAGAAATTTCCACATTTCCCTTCGTGGGGATTGCAGCAGAATTGCTACGACTGATTATCAAACACATTTTCTGAGTCGCAGAAGGCTGCACAGTGTGCAGGCGTGGAACACTGCGGAGGAACAAAAGTCCTGAGACACGCCTCGGATGGAACTGGAGGTAATTAAACAGGTTTTACAGTCATTTGATTCCGCTCGGCTGGAAGCGGAGGAACATTTTCTCACTCAGACTTTAGACGGATCGCAGGCTGCAGATTTGTGAGCACTCGGGTCAACGGGATAAAGTTCAACATCAAATATAAACAAGGTTCCCTGCAGGGCTTGTGGCTGGTGGAAACAGTTCAGTTTGTTGAGATACAAGGCTGCTCGTTTCAGGAAAGCACAAAACTCAAACACTCACTGTGAACGATATATTTATACTACGTCTGGGTGTGTTTTGCTGAAGGTGCTTTAGATGTGACAGGATGGATAACGAGACCCAGCAGTAGAGATCGACTGCTCTGTTGACCTGAAGCACCACACTTCTGCAACCCGAGTACTTCTTCCAAACAACCCAAGGCCACATTTCCCGCATTCGATGCAGATTTCACTGAAGTTGCGCCTCACATCCGTCTGTCCATCTTTTATACTGCTTCAATGCGGAGCTGCAGATGGAGGTGATATTAGCTGAAGAGCAGATACAGCTCAGATAGTCGCTCACTCCTGCACAAAGGTATTGTATCAGTAGGAAAGGTAAGCATTTGCTTTGCTCAGCTGGACGGAGGACCCTAAAGAGGCCTGACATTGGTCCATATCAACGACAATATGATGAAACCCCCTTTACTTAGACCACAACGTTTATTTTCAAAGCATTTCCACAGAAACCACAGAACTGCTGATAAAACTACCAAGATCCAGGAGAATATGGGCATCTACTGAGCATGTGCAAAGGAACTATTTACTAAGGCCGTGGTGCGCATGGGAAGCGGCAGCGTTTCCACCATCTCCACAGAGACAGAATGTAGGGGTTTCCAAAAAGTTCCATTGAGGGAGCTGTCAAAGACATGACTTTTTAGAGACTGAAACACACCCAAAATGCTGAAGAATTTTTGCGGTTTCACTTGAAAATCTTGTCATGGGCCATAAACAAGGTCTGCAACAACAGCAAATATGCGAGGAAGGCCCTCTAATGTGTACTGGTTGGAAGAGGACCTGATTGACATTTGATCCATTTCACAGATAAATTACAAAACTGGAAATGCCCTGAGAATGCAACTGATTGGGAATCTGGCTGATAGGCTTAAACACAATGGAAGTTGAAGCACAAGCAGAGGATGGGGAAAAAAAACATTGGTAAGTGAGAGAATGTCTTATAATAAAACAAATAGTTATGTCACTATGTCCCAGTTTACCAAATCTCCACCTGCTCAAGGTACCTCTTTCTTTTCTATTACCAGAGGAAAAGATATCGGACGTTAAGAGCACCTTGAAAAAAATTTAAGATTTGCACAGAAAATAAACTAGAGCCCAAGATACGGCAGCCTTTGTCAAAAGACATGATAGTCTAGATGAAATACTATATGTAGAAAAAAGAAAGAAAAAGACCAAAAAAAGCTTAATTCTTAGAAAAGTTTTGTTGTAAAAAAGAACAGTTTTCCCAAATGTCTACACAAAGTTCCTAAATTATTCAGTGAAGTTGTCAAGAAATCTATGAGGGAGTTTGTGTATTCACATTAGGAAACCGAGAATGGAGAAAAGTGTGTACACACATCTTCACCACGAGGAGATTACATGTACCAGCCAGAAAAGCCATTTTGAAACCTGCTCAGTACAAAAGCAAACATCAATAATAGAGGTATTAAGAATCTTAATCATGGACTTACTTAACATGGTAATTGCTGATGACAAAAGCAAAGGACCAAATGATTAAATGCTTGATGATGAAAATTCTGCATCCTTTATTAGGAGCATGATTTAAGGCGTTCCCCTACAGATCCTGCACTGGTATTCAGGGGAGCGAGTGCCACCGATTTTCAAAGCACCTCTGTCAGGCAAATGTTTAGCATATTCAACATCCCACGATCAATATGTAGTCCAGGAATAGCGCCTCTCCCAGCCTGCAATTAATTCTCCGACGTCGACCTCTGGCTTGAGTTTTAGTGAAGCCAACATCATCCGCCTGCTGATGGGACGGAGGGGGACATAAAGCAAATGACCCGTTTTAATACTCATCATCAAAACCCCCGATAAAAGATCAAACGGGGCAGCGGCAACCCGAATCTCTGACAATGACCTTAAAGTGAGATGCTAAACGTTGTGTAGGTGGGAGGTTGTAACAAAGGTCAACTTGCCATTGATCTGCTCACGCCGGGCAAACATTTGCCTTCATGCTTTGATAGGTGGCGATGACAGCGTTCGGCAGGATCATTACACTTCTCCGGTCCAGCCGCTCGGCCATTAATTCTATTTCACTGTGTTGATTTTTTTCTTTTTTGAGGGTGATGCAGGAGTGCATTAATGCTGATATCAGATGGTATTTGTAATGTCCCTCTCCTCAAATGATTGTCAATGTGAACTGTTAACGGCAGCTTACAAGAGGTCCAGTAGAACAGCACTCTTATAGACAGACAGACAGACAGACAGACAGACAGACAGACAGACAGACAGACAGACAGACAGACAGACAGACAGACAGACAGACAGACAGACAGACAGACAGGACTCCAAGCAGCATTTGCAGTTGAAATGTCATGTTGGGAAATTAGATTTAAATAATAGCAGGAAGCTGCTGCAAAAAAAAGCCACACGTCACGGTGAAGTGTATAAAGAATAAAAATTATATATGTTTATTGCTCCTGTTTAAAATGTTTTCCTTCTCTGCTTCCTATCAGGTGGAATGGTAACGTGACACAGGCCTGTTTTCACAGTAATAAAAACTATAGCTCTAAAGATAGCACAGCTTCTAAATTTTCTTCATCCTCAATCATTTACTACAGCCTACACAGGTCAAATTGTGTCAATTCATTTAATTCATATCTTCAATAATGGCGCATTAAAATTAACCATGTTAAGTTCCTACTATTGACGGAACATCTAAGCGCTCTCGTGCCCACAACCCTGATATCAGAGGAAAAGACTGACTCACCTGATACTAAATACCATCACAATAATGTTTGCCAGACGTATTCACTAATTTGTTTATGCTCCACTTGTAATTCCAATATTTCCGGCACCACTCCGATGCACCACATCGGAATACTAAGTGGTGACATTATACTTCTGCACGTTGATGCACGTCTACTTGTTGCGCTTGTTTTTAGCTCTAAAGCCATCTAATGAATAATTCATGTTATTTTTTATCACCTCCTTTTCACAAATGATTGTATAATGTTCATACATTGGTCGCCCCTCTCTCCTAGAAAATAAATTGTTGATATATAACAAACACACCGTGAAATTAAAAGGTTAGAAAGACAGAGAACACATGTTTCTTTACTCTTACAAATAGTTAAACACTCAATGTAAGGTCAAGAAAATGACCACAAAAGATTTGCATCTGTTTTCTCAGTGTATAATTCATGTCATTATCAGATAACTTCATTAAGAAATTTGTGTTGTTGCTCATTGTTTATGTGTGGTTTCATGACGAAAACAGCACCCACTAGTGGCCAAACAGGGAAATAACATTGTTTTGATCGTGTTTGCTGTTTCTGTGGAAACTGAGTTTTGAAAACATTGCCATCTAAATGTTAAACTTTTTCTTTTTTTTAATTTAAAAGTTTTAAAAATGATGCGCTTTCACTTGAAATGTTGTAAATGGGGCCTTATATTCAAGATTCGACACCAACCAAAAACATTAGAGTCCCAACATTTATTCAGCTTCTGCAAACTTGAAAAAAAAAAAGAAATTTCTGTTTTAACAACATATATATATATATAAATATATTTTTTTTATATCATAATTGGCACAGTGGCTAGCACTCCAGTCGTAGAGCGAGAATAACCGAAAACGATAAAACAGTATAATTTTCACTTGAAACGTTATTGCACGATCGGGGCTTTAATCATTGCTGATCCAGTCATGAGCCTCCGATGGTGAACCGCAGCCTCTGATGACCGAGATGGAGGGAACCAGGCAGATTAGACCCGACTGTGATATTCTTGTGGTCTCTGATCAGGTGAAGGAAATGATGGATGGACTAATACTGGTCTCGGTCCTCCCCCTGCCTCGGTTTGGGCTTTATTGAGGTCTTTAGATTCACTTATCTGCGTGCCCCGCGGTTATCTCTTCCTACTCCTTCAATGACAAGTGCCACCTCAGAGAAGCCCTGCAGACTTTCTTCTCCTGAAGCCAAGCCCTTCACACACCGATTCTCACAACCCAGATTGAGCTTAAGGTGAGTATTGTGCTTATTTTTGTTGTTTCAAATCTGCCCGACATGATTACATCTTCCATCCGGGGTGAGTTAGAAAGTCTTTCAGAGAGCCTTTTGAATATTCAACTCTTTCACACACGCAATTATTGTTTTTCACGTTTAGTTTTCTTATCTAATTCTGCACATTGGGCCACAACCAAATAAGCAGCAATACCTTTGCATGAGTTTGAACATCTGTGTTTGATGATTGTCAATATTGCGCCAGTTGTCCTTGTTTTCCGCTGCCAATGCAAACATACAAAGGGTGGAAACTGAGGCTGCAATTCAGTTTCGTTTGATTTGAGTTTATCCTTTTGACCAGGCTGTATTTAAACACATTTTGTAATCTCACCAATTGGCTTCTGCAAAGGGTCAATACAACTGTTGGTGCTTACATTGCAGGTGTATGGCAGTTCAAAGTGTTGTGTTATGTTTTGAGGAGCCTTTGTCGTGTTTATTGTTCAAAAATAGGAAAGACGATTTCTCAGGCTTTTTCTACAAGTCCACTTATTTCCAAATTCATGGGTGCATCGGAGCAACGTTTTCTACCTGCCGTCGTGCAAAGGCAGCTTATTCTTTGATATATATAAAAAGAAACCATTCTCGATAACTACTGATTGCTTTGCCATGGTCAACCCATTCACGTCGATGGGAGCTGTGCAGGGGATGCTTATCTTCCTCTATGCTAACAGCCTCAAGGGAAAGCAGCTTCACTTTCCCCTATATGAGGCTGGATGGTGTCATTATCCTGGATCAAGCCCAGATCCCCGCCACCACCACCAGGCATGACTCGATGGAGTATTGACGGCATCGACTGCTGTCTCTCTTCGCTGATGATAAACCAACTGTTACGTGCCACCTGGTGACAGATCCATTGAGTAACAAAATATGTTCCAGCATGCAAGTCACAGCTGAATATTAGAACAAGCTAATGTTGTGATTTGAGGAGCTTAAAATTTCAAATAATTCAGGTGGAGTATGTAGATTTTGCCGAAATTAAAGTTTTTATAACGAGGAAATGAGCCTTTGAAAAGAGATAACCACAAGCTACACAATGGGTGTCCAACATGAGGCCCGTGGGCCAAAACCGGCCCGCAAGAGGCTCCAGTCCAGCCAAGCCACCAAGCAAAGGAAAGTGGATTTGGAATCGGGAGTTCTCAGGTTCGATTCCTACAGATTGAAAGGTCACCACTGTGGGACCCTCACAATGACCCTTGACCCCAGTCAGCGCTGTGGAGCACCTTAAAGTTTCTACCCACCTAGTCTTAAAACTCATTTTTATCACTTGGTTTTTATAAACTGAAATTCTTTTGTTGTTGTTTTTCTGATCTCTGCTTTTTAGTCCCGTCAGTTTTATTGTGGTTTTCTAAGTAAAAGCACATTGCAACTATGTTTACAGAAGTCCTATACAAATAAAGTTATCATCATTATCATTATCATCATCATCATCATTATCTTATTAAGAGTGAATGCAGAAAAAGGAATTTCCCAAGTGGAATAATAAAGTAGTAATTACTTAGTTGATATAAACATTTTCATAACGTATACTCTGCACCACAACAAAGAAAACTCTATAAGTTTAAATTTGAAGGTTATTATGGCACTATTTTTCTGCATGTAGCCCCTGAACTAAAATGTGTTTGATATCCCTGGACTGGATTTCCGACCATGAGGTGTCACTACACTGCCCCTTTTTCACAACAGCGAAATGTGCAACCACAGCAGAAATTCTAAAGTCCACGTGAAAAAGTTGCAGGAAAGTTTGCCAGACAGTTGAGACGTGTGACACTTTGCAAGGAGACGACAGGAACACGGTGATGTCACCTGGCCCGCTCACTTCAGATGTCGCGGCGCCGCTGCATCAGATGAGGAGTTGTTCCAAGGGACGCCCCGGGGCTACGGCACCTCAAAGAACTCCAAGAAATACCCTTGACCGTCTCAAGGGCCCTCGCTCTTCACAGTGCAGAGACATTCAAACAAAGGAACAATTACTCCTCTCACTCTGCAGAAGCCACAATAATATTTACACAGAAATGTTAAGGTTAGACGAGGTTTGAGAATACAGGGCAGGACAGAAACGAGTTAGGGAATTACATTAGGTTATCTTTTTTCTAAAAAGGCATTTAAAAACAAAAGTATGTTTTTCTTCTATGATCTCACACATGAGACCTACATTTGATGGCATCAATGATCAGGAAAGGATTTATTTATGAACCTGCAGACAGTTATTGCTCAGCTCCACAGTTATTGTCACATGGTTTACTGAAATATCAGTGTCTTTCATCTCATTGTTTCCGTTTACAGTTCCATCGCACCACCAGGTATAAATGGTGTATTAAGGTCACGTGATTTATTTACAGCAAATCGTTGCTTTTTGTATTCATGCACATTCCCCAGGTTCTTATAGATTTTTCTTTGTGTGTATCTGCAAGGATCAATTCTTTGTCTGACTTTGTACCAATTCACTTTCCATACATACATGTGCCACCGTTACATTTCACTAACACGCTGGAGTCTGTGCTCTCTCCTTAATTAGTAATGGGAGAACACAGACGTTCGAATGGACAGGCGACCAAGTTGGATTGTTATTCTGGGTGACTCAACTATAAAAGTTTTGTGTTTTCACTTCAAAATGTTGTGTAAACGGGGTCAGAGGGAAACAAGAGAACCACACAATCACACCGACAGTCCATTTAAAGACACGTCTTTGAACTGTGGAAGAAAACTACAATAAAAAAACCAACAAAAAAAAAAACAGGAATGCACAGAGAGAACATTCAAACTGCACCCAGAGAAGCCTGGAATCAAGCAGCAGACCTTCTCACTGTGAGGCACAAACGCTAACTACTGCAGCCCTGAGGCCTCATCCTCAATTCTTTTATCCAACCTTTTTCGAAATAACATAATGGCATCTTTGTTGATGCTTATACGAGTACTACAATACAGGAGTAACAAAAAAAAAAAAAAACAGATTGTGATGAAGCATCTTGACGATTCTTCCTACATAACAAGTACCACAACAAATACATCACGGTAATGAAAAATAAAGTGACTGATGCAAAGCTGAACCTGAAAGGGGAGGGGTAAGAGGATGCACTTTGTACATCGCAGCATCTTAAAATCAATGCCTGAGAGATATACAGCAGCCCGCAGGTATATGTAAATGCATACGGATATGTATGAATGTAATAGATTTCTCATTGA
>OMNM01001481.1:61972-72044 GCA_900302745.1 Parablennius parvicornis
TTTTATAATCCTCCCCTTATTCAAATGGTGACTGGCAGCCAAATGTTGGTATGTTTTATTAAATCGACATGTCTTTGGATCCACTTGGCTGGATCATGGAGCTGGATGAGACACAATCACAAGAAGAAAAAAAAAAAAAAAAAAAAAAGTGCCCTTGCTTGAAAATCCATGCATAAATGACGCTGGGAAGGAAAGCAGAGTGCTTTTAGCAATATCCAAACTATTCATGTATGCATTAAACATTCATTTAATAATCATCATCTGCACAGTGGAATGATTTGCTGTGTTTAATGGCATTCTTAATCACCAATTACAGTCTTGCATACATTGTTGATAGTATAGATGCCCTAATATAATTACTTTTTGGAGTAACAAATTGCACGTTAATGAGCTACTGTTTAATATCTAGACTGGATTTATTTTTGATGTTATGCCCCTTGAATTTTGAATTATGCCCCTTCGTCCATAATAACTTCAACTTTCCATAAATTTCAGTTATTTGACATGACTAATTTTTAATGGTAATGAGAAGCTCATGTTACAAATGTGGGTGGTGACAGTTGAAATGGTTGGTTTGAAGTTAAAAGTTACTTTTATCTATAACATGACACTTATCTGATGATTGAGGACCAATGTAAAGCTAATTTCAGAATTTCAATAAACTTCATTCAAATTTCCCGCCTTATATTTTTGGTTATGTTCATTTCTGTGGAGCTGGAAGTAAAAAAAAAAAAAAAATGAAAATAAAATCAACATTTTATCAACAGTTACTGTGTGTATGGATTCGTGTGCTTTTCCTATAATCATGAGTGAATATTGTTTTTCCTGCTCTGTGTGCCATCTCCAGCTCGGAGGAAAGCCAGCCAGCGGTCAGGAGAAGCCAACGCAGGCAAAGTTTTCAAGAGGATTACAGGCAGACTTTGTCAAACAACCCAGGACGAGGAAATCACTTTCACTAATCCCGCTCTCTGATGTCTGCCCCACAAAATGTCCCTTTCATCAGCAATAATTGAACATTGAGCACACGACCATTGTGCTGGCGTCATTTCATGTGCCCTTAGCCTTTTGACTTTCAAAGTATCTTGTCTCTCTGCCCTGTCTCAGATTTGGGAAAGAGTCGCCGCCGTTTGATTCCCTCATGCTGCAGGATAAAACCTCACGGCGCTCCGCATCAGCAGTTCCAACTTCAAACGGAGGGGAACCCTGCCTCCGTGGTGACACTTTTGCATGGTTATTTAGTAGCAAGTGCTCTTACCTCACAGTGGGAATATTCCCGGTCAGAGTCTGGGGGAATAGAGGAAGTTCAGTTGACTTCCGTTTTGTCCCAAAGTTCAAAAACAGGCAATTTTGAACTCATTTTAAATGTGAAAGACAATGAGTTCATCATAAATGTGTTTCAATGTCGGGCCCCGATTACACATGTTTCAAGTGGAAACCAAAAACTTTTTGAAAACAGCACCCAAGTTGGAACTTTTCAAAATTGCTCCGACTAGGTTTCCACGGAAACGGCGGGAAATGCTACTTTTTCGATTGTCATGCGAATGTCCGTGTACTCCCGTTGGTAATGTTTACAGCATATTGTTCTCTGCATGCATGTGTGTGTGTGGTTTCATTACAAAAAAACAAACAGCAGCACCTTCTGGTGGCCCCACATGAAAATTGCTGTTTCCATGTAGAGCAGAATTCATTTTCAAATCGTAGCCGTGTAAATGTAAAACAGAATGTTTTAAAAAAAACAAACTAAAGTAAACAAGGCCAGAGTAACCTCGGTCCATGCAGTCACGTCAAACCGAACACAAGCAAATAAACAGCAAAGCAAAACAGTTTCCAGCAGATCATTTTTGTGCATTGTTCCGTTTTTTTTTTTATCCTCCTGTTTGCACGTCACTCACGGTTTTATTCTTAGTTATGCACCTGTGAAATGCACTGAAATAGGAAGTGTAATCTACTTGCATGAGTGTCCTTGGTTTAAGAAAGATTAGTCTTTGATTGTGAAGACTCCTTTTTCTAAGTTTGATGTCAAATTAAAGTCTGTCAGGCCTCAGAAGAACCTGCATTTACCTTGGTAATCGAATCATTCCGTGTAGTGTCAGGTCCTCTAAACGCACAGAGAAGAGTAATGGTGCTCTGTTACAGGCGTCACAGCTTTAGTCAGGAGCTTCAGGTTAGAGGGTCAAATTGTCCACTTTGATTTGTTCGATTTGATCCAAACATTGTTATCAATAAGTAACCTGGAGTCCACCAAGCCCTCTTTGATGGACTCAGTTTCACAGGGTGACCAACTGTTTTAAGTGATTTTGTGGGATATCACATGGCTGCTTTTGGCAACTCTGTGCCTGGATCTGTGCAGTCTGGTAAGAAGTGCTTGTTGACTTTACAGCTTACGTAGCAAAGCTTCAGATGTCTGTGTCCAAATCTTTAAACAAAGCAGCAGGAACTCAAACTAAACACTGCGCTTTACCTTTTTACTTTCAAATGAAAATACTTTTTGAAAGTCCACGAGTAACAAAAACTTCTCAATCTGTATGTGTGTATTTCTATGTCGTGTTATTAAGACCGCATTTATATGAAAACATTTCAAGTGAGTCTATTTACACGGAAATAGCAGAAACACTGAAAACGACATTCTTGGCATGCCAGGCCACGAGTTTGTTGTTGTATAGAAATCACACACGCACGCACAAACAACAACACACTATTAACATTATCAATACGAGAACACCGACAATACTATAAAACTACTTGTGCGGACCAAAATCCTGAGAGGAGTTTATGCAGACACATTTATGTACAATGCACATTGTAATGTCATCATCAGCATTTCATCAGCTGACCCACCGCGACTTTTATTTGTGGATTTCAAAAGAAGATATTTTCTGTGTTGTACCTCAAAAATTGACTATGTGACCAGTTATTTCCTATATTGCGTGAAACGGGGCAGAATGCACACACACACACACACACACACAAAATTGATCACACAAGCCAAAAGTTCAATATATTAGTGTGAGCTTGAATTTTAACACCTTGTATGCAGATTATTGATAGGTCAGGCCCTTTCTTCTATGAATGTACGATTAAAAACCACCAAATAGACAATGTCAGGATTTGAAATCTCCGATCAATCTGCGTTTCACGCAATATATCAATCTGTGATTGATCGGAGGCAGTTTGACTTTAGGTTTCTGTCTGCACACCGAGCTGGATATTCCACTTAAAGCCAAGCGGAGCACAGGCCAGCCATACCTGAATCTGGAGCACATTTTCAAAGTGCTCCAACCTAAAAAGTGAGTTAGTGAAATGTCAAAGTGGGCTTTGGGTATTGCTCATGCATTTACAAGGACGGACAAGGTGTTAAAGTTTATTCATTTGGGCTTGTTGTGTTGTCTTGTTTCCCCAGCAGCGGGGAGTTTTCGGGCCCTGCTGTCTTCACACGTGGCTTAGCCCGGGGCACTTTAAACCTCCTCCACAATCGGACGGACACACACACACACACACACACACACTTCGCCTCTCTCCCTCTTCTTCTTTCCTGTGTCTGTCACTCTCTCTTGCTTTGTCTCTCCCTCTCTCACCTTCTTTCTTCCCCTGTTCAGCGTTCAGTTAGCGAATCCCTCAAGTCTATACCGGACCACTTCCTTTGACACACACAGCAAAAGCCTGTCTGTCAGCTGCTGCACTGACAGGATGAGGCCAAGCTTGCACAAAAGTTGTGCGAGTGTTTGCGAGAATATTTGCAGTACGACACTCACTTGAAGGCTTTTGCACGCTTGTGACTGTGGTTACGTGAAACTATACATCATTTAGAATGCTCATGAGTCAATAATAAATGGAATAATATGGCTTATTTTTCATCAGATAAAGTTTATTAACCTTTCTTTAGGTTTATGAAGGGGGGGGGGGGGGGGGACATCTTTCCCACAATGCATCCCATCAACTAAAAAGACCTTTTATGGTTTGAAGTTTAAAATATGTTGTGTTTGTATAATCAGTTTCAATGATCTACACATACTGACAGATATTGAATATACTGATGTTCCCAGATGTGAACTCTTTCTTTATGGCTGGAAACCTTTTTCCGACTAACCACAGGTCACCACAATTTGTATTTTGTCAAAAAAGTAAGTACTCATTAGGTTTTAAGATTAAGTACTAATCCAATATTAGAGGCTATGCAAACCCATTGAAAACAAGTTATTAGAACTGAAACTTATTATCAGGACAGAAATGTTTTAAAAACAATTTCATAACTGTATCGACGATAAAACTCACATCAATTCACATCTAATTTCTTTTTCATTATCTTTTCTCGGGGTGTTGAAAGCTTGTTGCTTTTCGGCCGGCGGGACTTCTGCAGCCGTCGCGCACGGTTAATAAACTCACCTTCACAGTACGAATTCAAGGCTAATAGAACATCCACTTGCAAAAAAAAAGGTCGTTAGATTTGTTTGCACCCTCTTGCTGAAATCAGATGTTCAGCTCTGGGCATCAGTTTTGTCTTAATCCTTTTATTTCATACTGGATCATTAAAATAATTGTCTTTTCATCTAAAAAAAAAAAAAAACTGTGCAAACTACAGTGAACACTGGTGTAGCAAGTCATTGAAAACTATACAACAAGCATGCACGTTGGCGGCATATACAACTTCTCAGAAAGCTGTAGTCATATTCCATTGGAATGTAGCAGTGAAATAATTACAAAACTGATAATCTCTGATTGAGAATCACAGCTGTCACAGACGAACAAGCTCAAAAATCGTCTAGAAAACTGTCGGGGAAAATAAGTCTGACCTCATAAAGGACCTGATGGGAGAGATCGTGAGCGAGGAACTGGCTGACAGACAAGATTTACAAATGTGGATTTATGTTTGACTCCAATTCGTGTTTCACTTCCAGACAGAAGAGACTTCAGTGATGACGACTCTAACTTTCTATTTTAGCATGTAGACTAAAGAAGGATTTCAAATTTTCAAAGTCTTTTTTTTTTTTTTTTAGTTAGAAAAAAAACTTCCTCGAAGATAAGGGAGGCTGGGGGATGGCTTCATGAAATCAGCGTTGTCCTATATTCAGACTTAATATGAAAATTATTTATCAAAGCAGAAGCGGATCAAAGCGTCGACTCAAGTCTGCCAGGGGTGGGCATGTTTAAAAGAAAATGAGATATTTTTCTCTTAAGAAAGCAATGGGATATACGATCCTGCGTCCCTGTGAGATCCCACTGATCGAAGGACAGGCTTATAAATGAGTCACCAGGTGATCGTCTTCCGCCATCGTAGCATCACGAGGACACGCTTGAGGAAAAAAAAAAAAAAAAAAAAAATAGGCGCGCCTAAACAAATTGCCTAGTTGACTTTTCTATTCTCTTCAAGGGCATTTTCTCCATCCTTACCTCTTTGTCTCTGTGGGCTTGACTTGTGCAATGGAACAAAAACGTTGACACCTTGTTTCAACAAATGAGAAATGACAAATGCATAAATCATTCAAGCTCTGCCGCGTGGAGATTTCAGCTCGACACAGTCTCGGGCTGTTTGATGCTCCGCTGATGAAAACTTCCCGGGGAAGGCTCACGTCACCACTCGTGTGCTAAAATGGTCATTTGCTGTTGTTCCAAGCTTCAAAAACCCGCATTGTTATCGACGCCCACGAGAGGGACCAGGATGTATTTATACAGTAATTTACTGCAGCAGGTTCGAACACACACACACAAACACACACAGTTCCTCCACGTGCTTTTCATTCATTGCACTTAGTCCAGTAATTATGCGTGAAACGTGCCGTGGATCAAGAGACCGAAACATGAATGAGTGAGCGATTCAATTTTCCAGCCTCTTACGGCTTCATTTAGGCATTATTGCTGTGCCGATATTGTGCTTGACCTCGGTGGCAAAAAGACATCTTTTCTTTGTCAGGGGTTGGTATTCCTGCGTGAGTTGAAACAATATGTGAGATTTCCAGGGAGGCTTCATCTTATTGGACGACCGTATAGAATTGGCACCGCAGTTTAGTCGGTATTGTAAACAGCGAGCCAAAGCAGTTCAATATTTGCGCTTTTCCGCGAGACAAACCAGTGAGGAGAAACAATGTTTTACTGATCCTACATGTGCCCTGTTAACTTCATGGGAATAAAAATGTTCCGTTTTTTATTACTTGCGCATCAACAGTTACTTTCGCGATATGAAACACAATTACTGTAAATTCACCGACTTGCAATTCTACAAAAGTTACAGTCGTTCCCCAACATTCCCCAGACATGCCAATTCATCTTCAGGCCCATCCAATTATCTATTTAGCCAAACGCATAATTACTTGTCTGTGTGCAGGGAGTGTTTATTAGGATTCCTAACACACAAATTAAATTGCCCCATAAACAATTTAGGAGCCATTAGAGCATCTCGAAAAATGATTCACTTAATGAGGGGGCGGGTTGGGAATGCTGAGATGAGGAGACGGAGGGTCTGCAGAAAACAGACAATTAGATCTTGGCAAGCAGATAGGCTCTATACAACCATGATGGGTGGATTATAAATAAATAACGCAGTATATTGAGGGGAGTGGGTATTTTTTGGGAAACACAAGGGGATGAAAATACCCTCCATTTTGCAATGTACGAATGAACGGCTGTCTCACGACCTGAACCAGAGTTTTTACAACAGAATAGTGAGAGCTTGTTATACATCCCGCTGGAGTGATCAAGTGGGTTTCTCTTTGTCAGCGACATCTTGTTGAAGCTCGATGCCTCCAGAAGGCTCAACAGTGGAATAATTAATCTATGTAGTGGCCGTACCCTCATTCATGATGATTGATTCACCACTTCACCAGCACGCGGTTGCAGAATCTGCACGAAACCGCGACACAGAGTACGAAATGTTCTTGCACAGAAAACTATGTTTTATGTAGGAGGACGAGTTCCGAACGGTAGGGTCATCTTATATTCATCCATAGCTGTAAGAAATGCATTTAAATTCTGCCCATTATTTTAAAACAGACATTTCTTCTGAAGGCAGCGTGGCTGTGTACGGGAGGCGGGAGGCCACAGGTACTCTATTCCAGTAAATTACAATCGAGATGGCATCTGTTATTTCATTTCATCCCTCCATCCATCTTCAATAGCTGCTTTATCCAAAACAGGGTTTCAGGGAGCTTAATGCTTATCCCAGCTTTTACCCTAACACACACACACACGTACACCTACAGTTAGTTTATTACCACCAACCAAGCTGGCATTGAAAGGTTGAGGAAGCACAAACGACTGGAGAATGTATGCACAGGAATAACATGTAAACTAAACATATAACGACGAGCTTGGGCTGCAGTAAAGATAGGAAAATCAACCAAACAAGCAAAAATCAAATCAAACAGCAATGCAACTCAAGAGAACCGCCACTGCAAGCCAGCAAACTGTATTTGTATATATTTTTGTTCATACAAGACAAGAACACAACACAAAGTGCTTTACACGTTATATACAATATATATAGTATTTAGACATAAAAGAAGTGCTTCACAAAATAATAATCATAAAATAGTTGGTACTCTGGCCTCCCTTCAAAAGGTGTGAATTGACAGGAAGCGAACCTTCCTCCAAAGGAGAGACAAAAGCTTCAAAGTTAAACATTGCATTTCTCCTATTTGAATTCACTGTACAACTAAACTAAAAAAAACTGAAAAATCACATGCTACACATCAAAATGCTTTTTTTTTTTTTTTTTTTTTTTTTTTTTACCTCAGATACTTTCAGTTTAACAGCAAAAATGTGTTGGTTCTCTCTCTCTCTCTCAGCACATACAAATGATGACATGTATGTGGTGCTATAAAAATAAAGTTACATTGAAATGGTGTACTTACAGACATCTGTTCTGTGGAACAAACACACGTGTGCAGGTAACATAGGTAGCTCACCTCACACTGCAGCTCAGTGACAGCTAAACTACGGCTACCCAGCAGGTCAAAACTCAAACTCAGAAATCACATGAGTCTGTACATGATTTCGCCACTAGGGTGGTGACGTCATCAGCCTGATGAGAGCAAATCAATCCCAGAATGGAACACCCAACCAAGCCCAATTAAAGCACATTAACCCAAAATAAACACACAGACATGCACATACATGTATATACACACATACAATTCACACACACCTTCAAACATACACATACATACACTCACACAGAGGAAACACCATCTTTAATCATCACAAGGCATTAAGTGAACTCAACCCTGGGCTGTTATGGCTCTTTATTAAGGTATTTTCTCAGTAAAGATGCTTTTTTAGGTCACATACATAATAAAAATTTTATTAATTCTAAATCTGAATAAACGCAGACTTATTGCAGAATTTAGAATCTACTAAAAGACCAACAATCTAATATCTTAATTGCAAAACTGACCTTGATGTGACTGTATCACATGGTATGTAACCAAGTATTGTTGAAATAGCGATGAACACTTTTGCATGTTTGTGCAACACTTGCTCAAGGCAAATTGTATTTTGTGTGATTATGAGAAGTTGAATGCAGTAATTTTCAAAATTTACAAAACTCTATAATCTCATTTTGTAACGCAAACAATCTTACGCACGAGGCATTTATGCAAGAAATACGAAGAAGCAAGGAAGTCATCAATTAAGGTCACTCGTCTCTTTTGCATGGGTAAACGTACATAAAACAGGAAATTCAAATGGGAGATAAAATTAATGTAACGTGCTTGTCATTGGATTATTGGATTAGACTGTAGATATTCCAGAAAAAAGGGCGCAAACATGCAAATTCATTACAGTAAGGAATCATCCTGATCCATCATGTGTATATGTTTGTTTTTTTTTTTTTTTTTTACTGTACTACCATATCAAGACAATACCATCAGCTCCTCAAGTGAGTTGGTCAGTAAACAGGATTAACACTTAATTTAACTTTAATTATAAACTGACTTTACTAAATGCACTGTCACTGCCTCGGCAGCCTGGAAGCTCTTTTCACTGTTGGTCATATTCAGACACACAGTCACACACTATACGAGGGAGCAACTTGGGGTTCAGTGTCTTGCTCAAGGACACTTTGACACCTGGCCAGAGCCAAACGAGGGATCAAATATCAGTCTTTGGATTGGAAGAGAAGTCGCTGTACCGGCTGAGCCACAGTCGCCTTGTGATATTATAAAAGCTTCAGTTTTACAAGTACATTATCGCAATGCCAATAATTAGAGTGCATGTTACGATATTGCTCTAAAATTAACTTTACAGTAACTTATGAGGCTTTTTTTTTTTTTTTTGACTTCCTCCAAAAAACAAACCTTGAAGAATAAAACTTTGACCACAAGGTACTGTCATAACTTATTCACCAGCAAGTGAAGACTTGTGTTTTGACACCTAACTTCAAAGTATCACGATTCTATTTCATGTTGGCATTGGAGGAAAGTCAAAAGGATGCCAAATGCAAAATCCGTCACCGAGGTCAAAGCTACTTCCCAAGATGACAGAGGGGTCGACAGATTCATTGTCAGGGCAGCGATACAATGCCACCTGTCCTTGAAATCCTGTTCTAAGCATTAGCTTTGTCTTTTCTATCCGCCGTGACCAATCTCTCTTTTCCCTTTAGCTGCTCTTTCATCTGTTATTTAATGGTGGGATTGCCAGCATGAAAGACAGGACCACTTTGCCTTTCATCGCAATGACATCATCCCTCTGGCTACACCTGAGAACTTGTTGAAGTGGAGCGCTGCATGTTAAGAAAAAAAAAAAAAGAAATTCCTACATACATCCCTGTTGTTGGGAATAGTTCAATCAAAAAGCCTGCGGAAGGAAAAAAAGGTTTTTGGCAGCAACAGGAGAATCATCTTCACTTAAAGTCTACTTTAGATCAGATGATTTTTGTTTTGCAGATTAAGATGAGTCCTTTCAACAATACTGTTTTCTTCAGGATATGAATAGCGTCTAAATAGTACAATAAGTTAATTTGTAAAATAACTAATTTTGTTTTTAGATTTGATCATGAAATTCTTCCACAGGCTCAGTAACAAAATTACAGTTGGTAAAACTATCACAGAAACTTTTCACATCGTTTTGGCCTTTATATTGG
>OMNM01001485.1:0-13126 GCA_900302745.1 Parablennius parvicornis
GCAATTATGTGTTTGACAAATAAAGAGGGGGCCTGAGCACCATGCCTTCATTATGTTCCCCTCTTCTTGATGCATAATAATATATTTCAGATTCAGATGTGTCATTTTAAGATTTGTTAACATAAAGTTTTCTGTACATGACAATAACATAAGCATGTCGGGTCAAAAGGTAACCAACATTGTGCAATACTACCACCTGGTGGACAAAGGGTATTACAGCAGTGGAGCTTCTCTCCAGCTTTTGTTTCACATTTTAGTTTTAGACGTCAAAAATGATGTACTCGTATATTTGTTCTTCATCCAGTAGTTTTATTAGAAGAACTGAGGCACAAAGGCACTGGTTTAAAACCGTACGTGTTCGAATTCACATGACACGGCAGGAATCATTATGTACAGTCTGATAAAAACACATATACACATTGAATCATTACAAACCAGAAATACAATACTCTACAAACTCCTCCACATTACCTTTTTTAATTCCCTTTGAAGGTTTTCAGCCAGCTGTAAAAAAAAAAGGTTTCAAAACAGAGAGAAGTGTGGATTTGTGACAAGTTAATTGAATGAAGTTCCATGTTAAATGGACCAAAGCAGGTTCAAGGTGCCACATGTATTGTTTAAAGTAAAAATAAATACAACATACAGTAATCAGGAGAACGAAACAAAGAAAATCCAAAGATCAATCCAGGTGACATCCTGCTGTAAAAGTTTTCCAATTTGCCAGTTTAGGCCTGCAATGCAAGTTTGCATCCCAAACTGAAGAAGCAGCTTAAAATGGTTCATTACACTGTGTAGTCTATAGAGGGTTCACATCATTCACCTGCAAGACACTGCAACTACCAAACAAATAGAAAAGAAAAAAAAAAAGTAACTCTGAAGGCGACTAAATTCTGCCACCAAATGTGCAACAGAGGCATGACTTCAAACTGTTTCCATTAAAGTTACTTTTAAAGATCAATGCCGAGTATCTTGAACGTGCCTCATGTTCAGAGTTTATCAGGGACAAATAATCAAATAATATCACCAAAAGCTCTGCTTCTGCAAGATCATTGCAGATTTTCTCTGAACACAGCAGAACTGCAGCCTGCGGATTACAGAGTCATTGTTAAACACAAAGACATAAAAGTTACAATGAGGCTGCGTGGGCAGAAATGATTCTCTCCGACTATTCATTTCCCATAACAAAACGATTTCGATGACCACATAACAGAATAGACTTGATTTTAGGTTCTACATTTCTGATTTAGGTCATTTAACATCAGCCTCACTTCACGGTAAGAACATCCCCAGTTCCAGCATTGAGTTTGCATGTTCTTCCAGCCCCAAAAAACACACATTTTATGTTAATTTATGACTCTAAAATCTGACTGTGGGTTTCTCTGTGTGCTTGGATGGATAAATATAAATCATACCTAAAACACACTGAGCACTCTGCAAACACACTGATCCAAGTCTTTAAAAACTGACAAAACACTGAGTTACTGAGTAAACCATCTCGTCGCCACATTTCTGAGTGGATTTTTTTGATGACAGAGACCAGAAGTAATCACAGACGTGCCCCTTTTAGGACAGAATTATAAAAGGTGAACTGGAGTTTCATTTACAACATGAGCGGAGCAGAGTGTGATATGTTCTGAACAGTGTTTTAGTGTTATTCATACCACAGATAGAACTTGGTATTTCCTTGTAATGACTTGTTCAAATGGATCTACTGGATTTAAACGAGCACATGAAGATAATCTGCTCAAGAAAAAGCTTTTCCTGGATGCAACCGTTTCCATTTCCAACACATTCAGAGGAACTTGGCCCGACACTGAGCGTTTTTCTTTTTTTTTTTCCCCCCTCACAGGTTGTTGTGACGAAGATGCTCTGGCCATTTTCACTGCTGTGGGACTTTTGAGGACGTCTCAGCTGGCCGGTTCCGGTGTCGGCTGCTCTTTGTTTGCCATCGCCGGTACAAACTGCTCGCGGCTCTTCTGGAGTGTGTATTCCGTCGGGCCCAGCTGCATGATCTTGCCGCTGCCCAGACACTCGTCCCCTTTGTAGAGCACGGCGAACTGCAGGAGACGGGGATGCCGAAAGCACGTTCATTCAAACATTTTATCCAGCGAGAGGAAGCAGGATTGCCGGATTTTATATTTACGTCTGTTACCTGTCCGGGAGTCAGAGCTCTGATTGGCTTGGAGAGACAAACCCACAAAGAGCCGTCCATGTTCAGAGTCACTGTGCAGGGAACTGCAAAAAACCCCCAAAAAAACACAGCGACTTAATTGTCTCTTCTGTTTCCTTTTGTTTTTTTTCACGCTCGGAGACTTTAAAGACAAACTTACCGAGCGGCATCTGGTGGATGAAGCGGAAGTGACACTCCATCATGTGCACCCTGGCGAGTTCAGGAGGCGGGTCGATGGCGACCCAGTGGAAGCGGTCGGTTCGCAGCATGTCGCGGAAGAGAGCCGGGTGATTGGTGGTCGGGGCCTGAGGCACGAGAGGGTTAATGGGGTGTTAGAATTGAGAGGGAATCTGAATTCAAATGCTTTAAAGGTGACATTGACTATTATTCCCATCAGTTGGGTTGGTGGTAAAAAGTCAAGTTCAATGACTCTTTGACTTTCCATTGCAGGACATCGTCAGAACAAGTCAAATACGATGATTCGAACAAACACAGATGACTGAAATGAGGCCATAAGATGACAAAAGGCGAGGCAGGTTGTCTCACCACAAACACATCTCCTGTGGTAACGTCTTTATCCACCACAAACCAGGCGTCTCTCTGGCCTCCTATTCTCGCCCTCTGGCCCAGCGTCAGCGTGAACCAACCTGGATGGATGAAATAGTGATAGTCTGAGGTGTATATAGAAATCCTACCGAAAAAAAATATGGTTAAAATAAAAAAAATAAAATAAAAAGAAATGATTGGAAAATTTGAATTTGCAGCTACTAGGTTCAATTTGTTTGGCATTAACCAAGTTATAGTTAAAAAAAAAAAAAAGTGAAAATACCTTTGTGTGATCCTATTACAGACCCGTCCTCAATAGAGACTAAATTCCCCGGCTTTGGTTCGAGATACTAGAAAAGGCAACAAAACTGGTCAGATTTACCATCATCTGAAGTGTGTGAATCAAAACTCGAAAGAAATTGATTTGTCAAATGATCGCCCTCAACAAAGACACTTTGACGTCGTCTCACCTCCAAAATGAACTCTTCAAAATGTCTCTCTCCGATAAAGCAGATCCCCATGCTCTGAAGGAAAAGAGGTTTAATCAGAAGCCATCCTTTATTAGGCATTAACAGCTGGTTCCTGTCATTTGAAATAATAATAATAATCAGAAACCTCTTTCTTCTTCAGCACATGGTGAAATCCTGCCTCAGCCGCCATCTTCTTCACAAAGTCTTTGGTGAGCCCAGCGAGCGGGAACATCGTTTGCCTTAAGGCGTCTTGTGAAATCTGACTGAGGAAGAAGGTCTGATCTTTGAGGAGGTCGGCTCCTTTGTGCAACCTCACAGCTGCAGGAGGGAGGTGAGGAATAACATGAGGACCGTTTTATTGTTATCCGATCGGAAAAACACAACAGGGAAAACAGTGGACGCTCACGGTTTCTGACTTCAAATCGATTTCTGAAAAGTGTGGTGGGCGGAGCCGTGTGCTGCTGTTGGAAAACCTCTTCGTCCTCCTGGGAGGTCCGTGCATAGTGACCCGTTGCCATGGCATCAGCACCTGAAGCAGTGGAAATGAGCTCTTCTTATTTAATGACTGGATCAGGGATGGAAAAGTTCAACTTAACCTTTACATAGTGGCCAATTGTGACAAAGTTAGATATAAAAGCTATGATTTAATGAAATAAATCAACTTGAAGTTTTGGTTTGTAGGTCTATTAAATTCCCACAAATAAATTATTTCTTACAATAGACACTTTACAGCCATATAAAAGTAATCAAAATTGTTAACGAGTTAATCTGGTTACCATTTTTCTGCACCCATGAAATCAATGTTGTATTTTTGAATACTGGCCTCGCAGTGGCTTGTGAGCAGATTGTATGATGACAACTTACCCAGAGTGTGGATGGCATACTTGTGGAAGTGGTTGAACTTGATGTGTTTGTTGCAGAGTATATCTGGATTTGGTGTCCTGCCCCTCTCATACTCCCTCAACAAGTTGCTGCAGAAGAAAGAAAATGAAAACAGTTAATTGCTCATTTCTTTCAATAAATAGTTGGTCATCTCAATAAATAAATCAGCTCAATCAATAAATAATTTTTAATCATTTTTTTAAAAAAGGTCACATTGATCTAAGAATGCCATTCTTAACTGTTTTGCTTGAATGTTTTCCATTAGTTTATTCTATTAATATTACTGTTATAATTATCATCATCATCATTATTATTATTATTATTATCAACCCCAAATGAAAAGCAGACAAATATAAGCTCTACATGGAACCAAAGAAAGCATATGTATTCTGGTCCTGTGCAGAAATAGAGCCACACCTGAGCCTTACTGGGACAGTAAACACTCAACTTGTGTAATTTCTGGTTATGAGATACCCTCAAACCTGCTTATCAGTCTTACACCTGGGACATTTGGACACATCACAAAGAATTGGCTCAAGACGGAGGCATCAAATTTATAAAATCTATGTGACATTGATAAAGAACATTTTCATTATTCATTACTGAAATGAAACTACAAGGACAAATCTTTAACATAAACTGGGACAAATGGCTCATATACATGGAGAACATGGCAATACAAGGCAAATGCAATGTTTCTTGTTTTGTAATTTATGGAAATATTGACACCAAAACAAAAATATTTCCTTTATTTGTGTGAATTGCAATTTTAATATGAATACAATTTGCCTTGCCTTATAGTGTTGCTAAGAGTGAGCTCGTATTATCACGAGTGCAGACAGAAATACCTGAAAACTTCGTTCCAGTACTCTTTGACATAAGACACTTGGTGGAAGGGGACGTCCAGAGCCTGACACACCCTGTAGGCGTCCTCACAGTCTCTCTCCGCGGAGCAGACTCCTCTCTCATCCAGGGAGTCCCAGTTTTTCATAAAAACACCCGTCACGTTGTAACCTTCACAAGACAAAGTGAGAGGAAAACGTGTCTGAAACTTGGGAGATTACACCTCCCAGAAGCTGAACGTGGGATAGAGTTGACAGTTTTGGTGGGGAGTGAATGTGACTCGATGTTCCAGTCACTTTAGTGACTGTGGGAGTGTTTTCTCACCTCTTCTCTTCAGTAGTAAAGCCGCCACGGAGCTGTCCACGCCGCCGGACATGGCGCACACGACGTGTCTTGCCAGCCCCATAGTTTCTGAAACACAGCTCCCACTATAAACACGTTTATGTTCTTGTGTAATCAAAAAGCATATTTGGCCCGATTCTCCCCATTGCTTTCCAAGGGGGCGGCCATGTTTGCGGTCCCGGACAATTGAGTGTCCGACTAGAAACACTACGAAGGCAGAACGATTGTGCAGTAGGGACCGGGGAGTCCATTAAGCTGCAACACAGTGACCATCACGGAGAGCCGCATTTCCCCCCAAAAAGTTTAACAAATAAATAAGGTCAGTAAAAAGTGTTTAACACAATCAACGAAGATGTAATGCAACCAAAAAATTAATTATTGTGCACGTTTTCATTAATTTAATAGTTGCATGTTTCTGTTTGGTAAACAAATGCAGATTCTCTCTTGATATTTCTGTTTCAGATGGCTGAGATATCAGCAGACTCTGTAACCCTGGATTTATTGAAGGAAGCCAGGGAGACAGTGAGGAGCAGCCCCCTGGGGGTCATCAACACTCCCATGATCCCCTGGTGTCAGACCACGCTGCCTCTCCCCATGAACCGCAACATCCACATCAAACTGGAAAACCTGCAGAGAACAGGTATTCAGCAGCACTACAGTGATTCCTTGCAGTTTGACACTGATCTGAAAACATGTTTTCCCATCACAGGGTCTTTTAAGATCAGAGGAGTGGCCAATCAGTTTGCCAGGAGGCCCCGAGGTGGCCACTTCGTCACCATGTCTGCGGGGAACTATGGAAAGTCCTTCGCTTACGCCTCTAAACACTACGGGTCAAAGGGAAAGGTGGTGATGCCTGAAACTGCACCAGAGTCCAGATCCATCCTCATACAGGTCCGAAGTTGTCCGCCACCTGTCCAAATATCAATTCTTGACTTGAAAGTGAAATAGAAAACAAGAAATTTATTTACTCTCTAACAGGGTGAAAGGATTGCAATGCAAATTCCCTGTGAAATATCAAAAAACAGCTATTCTATTCTGTTATTGTTAACTAACTGACTAACTAATTGACTGACCTGACTCAGCTTTAAATTGACATTTAAATATCATAGAAAGTTTTAGACCATGTCACCTTTGTTTTCAGAGTTTCGGAGTCGAGGTGGAGCGAGTTCCAACTTCCCGTCTGATGAGCGTGGTGAACCGTTGTGTTCAGGAGGACAACATGACCTTCCTGCATTCCTATGATGACCTGGATTTAATCGCAGGACACGCCAGGTTTGCTCACCTTACATTTCTACAAAGTGACGTCTTTGACAGGATGAAATGTTGCTTGTTCCAATCTCCCCTGTTTCCATATGTGACATAATAACTATTCACTTGGCAGTCTGGGTTTGGAGGTTCTGGAGGTGACGCCTGAGCCCGATGTGGTGGTAGTGTGCTGTGGTGGAGGCGGCTTGCTGGCCGGAGTCGCTGCAGCCATCAAACTGTCAGGTTGTGACAAAACCCGGATCTACGGTGTGGAGCCGGAAGGAGGTAAATCAATTCAACAACAGGCGGATTCACATTTAGTCTCCATTGGATCTCAGTGGCATTATCTGAGTATCTTTTATCAAATCTGCCCAGATTCTCAATTAGTTGTTTGTGCTTTCACACAGCTTGCACAATGTACAAAAGCTTTATGGAGAAGAAGCCAGTGGGGATGGACACAAAGAGCATCGCCTCAGGTCTTGCTCCACCTTTTGCAGGTACAACAATATTAGTCTTTGTTTCTCTCCTTCGTTTCAAGTTTTGATTTGATTGTTGAAAGTCTAAGAAATAAAGGCTGTGAACCGCTTGAAAATGTTTATAATTTTCTTGAACATGTGAAAATCAAATGTTTACAACCTCAAAGCCTCAGAGAAGTGCTGTATTATATTATCCCAAAATACATTAATTCATTGTCATAACACGTGTTGTAGTAACAGTTTCTCTCTTTCTTACCTCCCAGGCCGTCTGCCATATGAGCTTTGCCAGCGTTACGTGGAGGAGATCGTCCTGGTCAGTGATGAGCAGATAAAGGCTGCCGTCTCCACCCTCTATGGATCCGGTTTGGTGGTGGAGCCTTCAGGCTCTGCCGCCTTCGCCGCCATTGTTAACAACAAGATCCCAGACACGGAGGCGAAGAACATCGTGTGCATCCTCAGCGGAGGGAACATCGGAAAAGATGAGCTCGCCAACTTTCCAGACTGATAAATGTCACACCATCATAATGTGACTCGTCGCAACTCTGAGCAGATACGACTTTCCATTATCCTCATGTGTGGGACATTTTATATCCCATAATCGAATTCACTGTGATGAAAATGGACTGAGGCCTTTAAATGTGATGGATCATCAATGAACTACACCGTGTCACTACTTTTTCTATTAACAAAAGTCTTTATAACCATTTAATCTGCCTTGAATTGAGCCATGAACTTAAGTTAATGTTTACTCATTGTATTCTAATTAGGTTTATTAATAAATCATGACGAGTATGTGAATGGAAATTACATGAAGCAGTAAATAACCTACTGTGTACACAGTGAAGAGTGTTGTGTGTTATGAGTAACTGAAAAGAAGAAAATATTTCCTTTTAAGTGGGAAAAAATACATTTAAATGCCATTTAAAAAATACAATTTCCCACTGGGTCACCCAGCACAAATGTATTTGTACAACTTTTGTTACGCATGTGTCACTGACTGTTCTAGAAAGAGAGTGGATAAAAGTAGCAAAAGGCACATTTCAGACTTATTTAGAAAAAAAAAACATTTATTTTGTTCAAAAACACTGAGCTTTGTGTATGTTATGCATGAATTTATCCAGAGCTTGAATAGATTGAAATTTCTACTGAGTGATGAAAGTATTTGCAGTCTTGGGGTGGATTAATCGGAAAAACACAAGAAAAACACTCAACGTCAGATAAGAAATAAAGAAGCTCCCGTTTCTGGCATATTACAAGACATCTTTGATAGCCATTCTGCATATTACTGCATCTAGGAGGGTCCCACATTTCTCCTCAGCGGGAGTGACTTTGTACAGCTGTAGGGACAAAAAGACAAAAGTTAGATTTATAAAGATCAGAGCACTTTTTAACTGAATGATGCACACAAAACTAAAACAGAATAATGAAACCTTTTTTATCTTCGCAATGTCTGACAACGAGGAAACATCTTCCACTGGAACCTGCCGTCCCTCCACCTTGGATGTGATGTCTGTCAGGAGCTGCAAATCGTCTTTGGCGTGTACCACAACGACCATGACAGAGTCGTCTCCATTAGAGATCCCAAATCTCTTAAAGGCCTCTGAGATCTGTAACAGTGAGCACATTTACTGCAGATAGAGCGATACTGTTTGAGCTGAAGTGACCTTGACTCTTTATTGTGATTGCACACACGTTATGATTGATGTTATTTTCACTTACATTATTAGTGGGTGAGAGGTTGAAGATGATCTCAGAGTTCAGTGATCTTGTCTTCATCTTTCCAATGGTCTGTAGATGAACAGCTTTATTAGCAGCTACCAGCACTTGAAAAGGACTCAACAGCTGTGAATGAATACAAAGCATGACAACAAAGTTAATGAAGAAATGACGAATTAGTGAGTTTGTGCATATGAACAAATCAAAGGATAGTCTCTATTTTGTTTTTTGGTTTTTTTGTAAAATACATACATACCAATAAATAAATACATGCAGACAAAAACAAGACCTTCTTAGCCAAATTCATTAGTCACCCAAATTCGTTGGTTGCCCAAGTTTCATTGGCGCTAATAACAAATACACGCAGTCTTTGGCCAACTTTGTTGGTCACTCAACTTCGTCGGCGAAAAATAACTAAAAATATATATTTCGGTAATAATATTTCTTCAGTAATACTTCAAACTGATCACAAACTAAGGATGTCACTTTCAGTTTTAACCAACTTACACACTATGTAAAACAAAGTTATGTAGTTAAGTTAAAGTCATAATGATAAGAGGAACAGCCTCACCATGGTGGGGTTGATGAGTGCACCGTTTATTTTCCCCTCCACGGCGCTTTGTCGCAACCCAGCCGCGTTTCTGACTTCTTTAAACAGTAATTGGGTCACTGCTTTTCCAGGGAAAAGCTCTAAATCTTGCGTGAAGTGCATTTTTTGGGGGGGACAAAATATGACAGACACTACCGCCAGCAATTCCAATTCACCATACACGCTGCGGGAACCATAACAAAGTAACACCACTTCTTCTTCCTTTATGTTTTACCGCAGTTTCCTACCTATTCCAAGGAGCATTACCGCCACCTACTGGGATAGAGTTTAGACACTTCCTACTTCTAGAAAAACTTAAATGAACACAATTACACATATTCGGTTGCATTGCATGTTTAAGAAAAATCACACATTTATTATTTCTTACTAATACACAATACACATTCCATATATGCATTGTGTGAACGTATTTTTTTTTAAAGTAGGAACAAACGGCTGGTAAGAATTTCCACATCGGGCATATTTTAGGTGCGGACCGCCAGTTGTCAAAACAGAAGTCTTGTTTATCTTCAGGAGACACACACACGGCATTTTCTCTCTCAAACTCTCAAATTGACGCTGTTTTCGGGTTATTTTAAGAGGTGTATCTAATAGCGATGCGTCGCGCACACCCGCGCAGCTGCTAGCCGCGGACCAGATTCACTTCACTGTGTGATTATTATTCAGACATGGAGAAATTGGAGGGCTACATCTTCACTGCTCTCTGCAGCACAAACTTCTTGGTCTCCTGCCTGCTGTTCTCCAGAGTCACCCGGGAGCAGAGAGAGCCCTACATGGATGAGCTTTTCCACGTCCCGCAGGCTCAGAAATACTGCCATGGACGATTCAACGAGGTAATGTGGAGGTATTGTTGCGGCGGCCCTGCAAATTGAGTCCATGATTGTTAGGCGGATTAAGGTTTGCTGAGAGCTAAGAGCGAGGCTTCTGTTTGAACAGATTCAGCTTTTAATCTCCACGTCGGGCATATAGAATGGAATTAGTGGGAGTATTTGTACTTTTCACGTAGTTCAGAGTCAATGTTTTGAGTTGAAATGGCGCTTAAAGGATCAAATTGGAGTGTAAAGCCCCTTCAATCCTTATAAAACCTTAATGGGGACATTTGAAGTCATGTCCCACTTTTTATCTTGTTTGCCTATAGTCCAGATGTATGTACATATCATATCTGTACACATGATCTACATTATGTCTTAAGAAAAAGTACATAATCACATTGACTCAATGTGATTATGTACCAATGATTGAGCTGTCCTGGTTTTCAGCATGAATCAGCCCTGAGATATGATCTGACATGCATCCAAGTCCTCGGTATTTCAAAAGAGCTTCAACTACAACTGAGCTTCAATATCTGCACTGGCTGTCTCTCAAATAACTGACTTCAAAATCGTATTTGTTGTCTATAAAGCTTTGGATGCTCTCAGGTGTAAGTACATCTTAAAGTTACTTGTCGAATATGATTCATCCAGACCCCTGAAGAGGTTTACTAAATGTTCCCAGACGCAAATAAGGTGAAGCAGCACTGTGAATTGTTTGAATTGTGTTATATTTATATAACTTATATATTTATATTACCTTGCATTGATTTAGTTTGGAATATTTGAGGTCAATATTTAAGTTTCTGAATGGTGGAAGTAGTGGATTACAGAGGGAAGCAAGTTTGTAACCATTAGTTTTCTGGTTTGAAACCCACTGCTTATGTCTCACAGTAATTGGAACCTTTGATGGAATACCTGTTGTTTCTGCAGTGGGATCCAATGATCACCACTCTCCCAGGCCTTTACCTCATCTCTGTGGGAGTCATAAAGCCCGTGGTTTGGCTCGCCGACCTGACCGGCGATGTGGTTTGTTCCACTGCCATGCTGCGCTTCATCAACCTGCTCTTCAACTGTGGAAATCTTTACTTATTGTACCTGCTGATCTGCAAGCTGCACATCAGAGAGAAGGTGAGACTGTGTGATGAAAAAAGCCATGAGCATATTTCTTGTTATGCATTTTCCTTTCTCTAAAATCACAATGCTTTCCCACCAGACACGAACAAGCTCACGGAGAGTCCTGTCGGCGTTGTCGTTGTCCACCTTCCCAGTCCTCTACTTTTTCAACTTCCTTTACTACACTGATGCCGGATCTACTTTTTTCATCCTCTTCACCTACCTCATGACGCTCCACGGCTGCCACAAAGCCTCGGCGTTCCTCGGCGTCTGCTCTGTGCTCTTCCGCCAGACCAACATCATCTGGGTGGCCTTCTGTGCCGCCACGCTGGTGGCGGCCAGGATGGACGAGGCCTGGAGGACGGAGCACACGAAAAAGAAGGACGAGAAGTCTCCGCCGTCCCAGGTTCCTCTGTCAGTCAGCGGGGTGAAGAAAATAGTGCTTTTCGCACTGGAGTTCCTGACCTCACCATGTCAAGTGAAGGCGGTGCTGCTGGTGGCCTGGCCATACGCGCTGGTGGGCGTCGGTTTTCTAGCGTTTGTGATGTTAAACAACGGGATAGTGGTGGGCGACAGGACAAGCCACGAGGCCTGCCTCAACTTCCCACAGCTCTTCTATTTCCTCTCCTTCTCTCTCTTCTTCTCCCTCCCGGTCTCGCTGTGTTACCACCGCGTCCTGCGTTTCCTGCAGGCACTGAAAAAGAAGCCCCTGCTCTTCCTCCTCCTCACCGCCGTCTCAGTGCTCCTGGTGTGGAAGTTCACGTACGTCCACCAGTACCTGCTGGCGGACAACCGCCACTTCCCCTTCTACGTTTGGAAGAGGCTGTTCCAGAGGCACGAGCTGCTGCGCTTCCTCCTCGTGCCCGCGTACATTTTCGCAGGATGGAACTTCCTGGATTCCTTCAAGTCGCGCTCGCTCTTCTGGAGCTTGGCCTTCCTGGCGTGTCTCCTGTGCGCCACGGTCCCCCAGAAGCTTCTGGAGTTCAGGTATTTCATCGTCCCGTACCTGATGTACCGCCTGCACATGCCCCTGCCCTCGCTCCCCAGACTCGGTGCGGAGTTCATTCTGTACACGGCGGTGAACGCAGCCACGATTTACGTCTTCATCACAAAGACTTTCCATTGGCCAAACAGCACAGCCACACAGAGGTTCATGTGGTGAAGAAAAAAATTAAAAAAGAGGCGAGGCAAACTCTCTGGTATCAAAGTTATGCCTCAAATGAAAGCAAATCCCTCCTCACATCTTCGTATTGGACAGAAATGGCACATGATCTCATCATTTTTGCAGGGTGAAGTTTAAAACATCCGACGAAGTGACACAGAGATGTGAAAAGACAATAAATAAACTATGATCATGTATTGAATTTGAAAAAGTCTTAATATGTACAAATATGTTAGATTTGCATTAAAATTACAAAAACTATTGTGTGATTAAAAACAAATGTTGATAAAGCAGTTGGGATGTTATTGTAAAATATGAAGAGGAGCATCTTCTGAATAAAAGATCTGTGCAGACATTTTTTTTGTCTTAAACTTTTGACATTCTGGTGACGCATCCTGTCATGGCAATTTTTTTAAACTGTAAATCCAAAACTGAAATAAAGTGAGCTCCCAGTCTGGGCTTTAAATATAATTACAGAGACCAAAAAAAAAAATTAAAAACAATTAAAAGCTGCAGGCATCTTGTATAGTTGAGGGTTGTTTTCAAAACAATTTTTATGTTAATGAGACTGTTTGAAGACGTTTTCTATTTGTACCTTTTTACTTTGAGCAAGCCATAACTATCCACTCGATGTGACCGAGAACTTTTTCAATTTGTTGTTGATGTAAATGTTTTATTTTTGTACTTTTTGTGGTGTAATTGTAACTGGTGATGCCTTCCTGATTTGTGTGTTATCCTT